>JBAJMU010000010.1:6590160-6668526 GCA_037952995.1 Hyposoter didymator
AAACCTTTCCAACAAAATTTTCTCATTTCGTATTCACTCCGAGTTCATTCTGTTTTCATTTTTATTTACATGTCGTCAGCCAACTTGAATCGATCGCTATTAAACTTTTTTTTTATCACCCCAGAGTCAGTCACAATTAAACAAAAAAAAATATAAATAAAAAAAAAACAATACAGTTTTATGGATTTTCGAAATATTTGAATTTTCATCCCTCACAACTTTTTCTCACGAATCATCCACTCTGATGAAATGGGAAGTGGAAGAAAGCTGCTCACTAATCGACCATTCGTACGTAAACGATGATGAAGCAAAATCTTCATCTTGGTGCTGATTGAAAAGAAAAATTGAAGAAATTTAGTGGCGAAAATGTCATCGCGTTGAAAACAATTTTTTTTATATCCTTTTAACTAAAAATTGGTGAAAAAGGATAAAATCCTAAATTACAAAGGTTGTAAAAATAGGAGGCTGGTGTCACGTGGACGTAAAAAGTGTATGTGGATTTTATGTGCGAAGCTCACTTTCTTTCTTGGTGCGCTGCAGGGAATGGTTGAATAAGGGGTTGCTGGAAATCTAAGCTGTACGAGCACTCGAGGCAATACTACATCTATACTTATTTCTTATATATATACATATATATATGTGAGAGTAAGACGAGAGCTCAACGGTGGTGGCACACGGATCGGCGGGCGTTATACCGTCGGCTGTTTTATTGCGAGATTTGCGGCATGGCCTCTCCTTCGCGTAACAAGACTTACTGAGATCTTAATAGAATCTTAGACTCCCGCTGCCCAACGTTGTCCCATCCCACCCTCCGCTACTTTCGCTTCTTTTCTCTCCAGAAAGGCATCGCACACCCTCGTCTTCCCTATACACGTTTGCGTTTTTTTTATTCTTCATTTTTTTTCTTCTTTCTCATTCTCACAGTTCTACGCGTTCACCAAGGCTGACCATTGCAACGCTGTCACTACTTTTTTCTTTTTTTTTTTCATGTATAAAGAGATACACACGTTTATACATCGTGCGCGATATCCATAAACATTATAAATGTATATACACATAAATATATGAAATATAAAAGACGCAAAACGCGGAGGAAGTAAGAAGGGCAAAAGAAAAAGACACTGATTCGCGAAGGGATGGATGCTTATTCTAAGCGTACATAAGGATGATTTATGAATATTGCCTTTCGCGTCGGCTCCCTCGTGGTTTCCATTTTTTCTTTCTTTTTATTTCTCTCTTTTTTCATACGTTTTTCCTCTCTCGTTCGATTCTTTCTGAACGGTGTAAGAGTGCTGGGTCTCGATATCCATATTTGCATTTATATATACATATGTATGTATAGGGTAATATATATTCGATAAAAAAAAGAGTCCCGAGCGATGCATCGTCCCAATTCGTGTCGAAAGAAATTTCGTATCGATGCTGCTTCTGTTTTTCTCCCCTAGTTCTCTTCCCCTTCTCACATTCTCTCTCCGCACGTCGCTCTAGATTCGATCGATTTGCACGTTCGATATTTCGATTAAATCCAACGACCAAGAAAAGTTGGAACTACGAATTACATCGTCGGAGAAACGGGGCTTCACCCTGACGACAAAACTATCGATGAGCACCCTTTTCTTTATTTCTATTATATATTATGCATCGATGTCAATATATATGTATAAATCGAACATTTACATATGTCTTTCCCTGTAGAAGGTGAAGGACGATATTAAAACGGCACGTAGATATGTGCGCCATGAGAAGGACCCGTCGTCCGATTTAATTTATGACCGGATGTATTTTTCAATTTTCAATGACCACCCGGCGGTATCGTCGAAGGTTGGATGGCTCGCTCGCGAGCTTATCCTTGCACCCTCTTCGCCCCGATGTCGTCTCCGTCCCCCGCACTCTTGGCCACGCGCATTACTAGATTCGAATTCTCTCTCGCTCTCGTTCTCCGTCGTTTTTTCTGCAGCAATCTCCTCGTCTATGCTCTCGCGCGAGCCAACCCCTCACTTTGCCTCTTGTCAGTGTCCTGTTCCTCTCCCCATTCCTTCCTGTACCTCTCGCTCTTTCCCTTGTCATCTTTTCACCGTGAGTAGGAAAAAGGCGAAGCAGAGGAGAACGAGGAGGCGGAAACTGGCCCTGCGCGAAAAGGGGATGTCGAAACGAATTCGGAGTGGGAAAGAAAGAGAACGAGAGGGGTCGCGAGCCGTTGGCAGAACCAATTTTGTATTTTATTCCCGTATTTAGATTTACCATTTCAGATATTGTAAGAACAAAAATAAGTTTAAATTGAATTCCCCTTTTCTCCAATCTCTTCCTCCATCTCTCTCTCTTCTCTCTCACTCTTCCACTTTATCCCATTCCACTTATTTTTCTATCCTTTTTCTTACTCTCGTGCATGACATTCTTCCCTTTGGTCCTCAGCCGCGACGACGAGACTGCACCTCTTTCTCTTCCTTACCTTCGAGAATTCAACACGAGATTCTCGCGGCTCTGCACAGCATCTTCTCGATACTGTAACTAAACGCGACTTTGCTGTACAACTAAAAACACCCAGAGACAACGACCACGACAACTCTATCGAATTTTATACCCTCATCCTACTGTTTTAACGTCAAGCACAACGCCCCACGTACCGAGAGTGAGTCTTCGAATCACCAACTTCTACCAACGACAACCCCTGCTCCGCTCCTGCTGGACTCTACGTCCACGCTACACTGCTATATTCAACCTCGTATACCCTGTACTTTGTTCCTATATACACACTTGCACAGAGGACCTTTAATGTCAAATCCACCATCGCCATTCACAGAAATTATTAACAAAAATCAAATTTGTCCATCCTCAGATTTTGTTCCCTTTTTAATCGATTTTTCCGAATATCGAATCGATAAATAATTAAAAACAAAAAGGAACAGCACAGACGTTTCCATCAGGATTCATTTTTTTCTGCAAGCTACTACAACTTCCAAGTGTAAATGAGAAAAAAAAACGAATCAATTTAATCCAAAGACTCGAGGATAGAAAAATTGTTAATTTTAATTGTTCAAGCTTCTCAATCGTTGTGAAATTTGTACATGACCTCCTGAACACTTCATGTAAAAACATATCAAATTTTGAGAAATCTATCGTCATTCTTTAACCACCTTAAGGGTTGAATTAAAAAATGATAAGAAAATTCTAAAAATTTAGTATGTTTTTGTATAAAAGTGTAGCTCTTGGTGGCACGCTTTTCCTTTTGAATCTAATTGGGGGACGAAAATCCTAGCGATTATCAAAAGTTTGTATGATGAAATATTTGACGAGTCTGAGGGATGATTGGGCATGGAGAGCGCCATGTGTAGTTGAATGTGCAAGGAGAGCTAATTTTTAACTGGTGCTGGCTCGGGGAGCAGAGCTTTTGGCTTGAGCCCCCTAGCGGCGGCTTCTGGCGGCTAGTACCAGAGTTTGGTTCGCCTATCGTTAATTGGATCCCAGATGAAGGAGCCGTGGTGCTGGGAGCACGGAATAAGAGGGTGGTGGACTTTCCACCGGCTCTCTTCAGCCCCCTCGACTTGCCCAGTCGATTTCGCTCTCTCTCGCGCTCCCGTTTTCTCCGCGTCTATCTCCTTTGCAACGCGGAAATGGGAAGGCAATATCACACCGGAGAAAATAGAAACTCTCGTAGCTACACACCAGAGAGTATATATATTTTGAATTCTCTGTCAGGGAGAAAGAGAAACAGAGAAAAAACGCGACATGACCAAGCGAGGAAAAGAGTGAGTGAACTTGTTTTGTGGATCACGCGATTCTAGCTATTTTCTATATACTCCCGCTGTCGCACGAGTCGTATAACCTACTCGGTTTCGTTCAGTCTATCCAGTGAAAAAAAAGGTGACGCAAGTATCGCGGAGAAATCGTTCTGGCATTCTCTGTCTCTGCCCTCTGGCTTTATATTGTCGCCGGTTTTATCCCTCCTTAATAGGGTGGTCACATCTCGAGACACGAGCAGATTTCAATCACATTTAATCGTGACAATTTATTTCGTCCCCATCCAATTCTTCATCCGAGCAAAAAAAATATATTTTCTTAACCCTTAATGGTCACATGGGGTTAATTTTACCCCAGCTGCTTTAACTGACGATACGTAGTAGAAATTTTCAGAAAATGGGACTTGGGACACTCTCTATCGGTAGTTTGAACCTTCTAGTAGAGAGCTTCATCGTTATTATTTGAAAGGGCTCGTTGGTTCGGTTCATTTTTGGAACGCTCGCTAATTTGACGAGTCCCACCTGAAAGCATACTATTTCAGACGCATGACACGATTCTTCATTTTTTTTAAATCGAAAATTACAATTTCTACATAATTTTCTGTGAAAAAACGTCTTTCTTGCAGAATTTCGTTTTCGATTTTTTTTTTCATATCAAAAACTGCACAAATTAAATACAATCATGATAGTCGTTACACAAGGGTTCAAAATACATTGTAGTATTTTTATTTTATTTTTTTAACGATTTTTCAACTATTTATCGCCTTCCAAAGTGAGTGGGGTTGATAACACCCCCAATGGCTATTACGTCACAATCTGGAGGTGTGACTATTGAGGGTTAAACTAATTTTCCAATGGTAATGACTCGTTTTTTTTTTATTGTCAACGACACTTCCCTCTCAATGGATCGTGAACATTATAAATGATTGGACGTCGCGAAAATATCTAATTTTCGAAAGAGAAACGTTAATCAAGATTTTTATAAATTCGAGAAGAATCGAGAGAAAAGACAGCAAAAAAAAACAGACAAAGAGGCGAAAAAGAGGAGCGAGAGCCGAATTTTCATTTCGCCCTTAACAAGGCCAGCTGGAAAGTCCGTGGCTTTTGCACGCAATCGTACGATCCTTGTGTTACCGAAACGTATATATTCGTGGAGAGAACATTTCCCTCTCCCGTAGTATCCCTCACTTCTTCGGTCCTCCAGGACCGGGGGATTTCATCCTTCAGGATCATTATATCGCCAATTAGAAGATAGCGAGCTCACCAACGCCTAACAAGCTTCCTGGGGAGGTTTCTATGTACCGCACACTCACACTGACACACATACACTCAATCTCCATGGATATATGAATAAAGACGTTGCGGAAAGTTGAAAGGACGTAGCTCTATTGAGCTTCTAATACGGAAAAGTTACGCCTTTTCAACGACCAGCCATTTATTTCCCACAAACCCACACGCGCCTTCGACGTTACGATTTCTTTATCCAATACGTTCCTTTAGCATCGAGCATATCGATCATCGGTAGACGCGAAAATCCAGAATTCAGCAACGAGATGAATAAATAGATAGAGAGGAAAAAAAACGTTGGGATCCCGAAGAAATTTGTGGATTCACTTAGTTGTGTTGAATAAATTGGCGTTCAGCGAATTGTTAATTTCCGGGTCTGGGGAAAGGCACCGACTGATGAGATACGAGTGACAAATGAATGTATATGTATGTCGAAAGATCGCATTACTAAAGATGGGAACCAAGAGCGTATAAAAGCGAGAGAGTGAGTGAGACAGCAAAGAGAGTAGCAGAGAGGTTTGCAAAGCGACGACTACATCGTAGGGCGAGCCAAACGCGAATCTAGAAATTCTCAGAGTTACCCTCACCTCGTGGGGCCAACGTTAGTCGCAGGGCTCTACTGGTCTCAATTAGTCGAACTTACGTCGCTGGGGTCCAATTAGACGCAGAGGCTAGAATCTACACCCTGTTTGCTCAAGTCTGAGGCTCTGCTAGGGCGCACACGCCCTCGCCTCTTCATCCTCGCCAACCCCCTTCTCCTCGTCCTCTGCTCACTCACTCTCCTCCTCTCTCTCTCGCGATCTTTCGTTGCCCAGCAGCACAGTCTCGTTGCTTTATAGAGTTTGCTGCGTATATACGTTGCCCGTTCTGCATCACCATATCGCCCACCACTAAACCGAGTGTCGACGAAGACAAGCGGCGAAATTCATCCTTTCCCGCTCTCTCACTTATATTCTACTCGCCCTCCTCTTCCACCTGCTCATCGTCTCCGCACTCGGCGCTACAGCGAGAACCAGGGATGGTGTCTTTTTCCCTCGCTAATGACTAATTAGCAGACTCTCCTACTTCATAGTGTAATGACACGGGACGCGAGAGATCGTGCACACCAGTATATAACATGCGGTAGTTACGCAAGCTAGACCGGACTCGCTTTAGCCTTAGTTTCCTTGCTCCAGATCGTTATTATTAAAACTCCCTCCCTCTCCTCCTCCCTCTGAGTTACCAAATATGCTATTTCACCTGAATTGCTTATATTACGATCAATGAAAATTTGATTAAATTTTTTAGCGCGACGTAAACAAACTTTATGAACGTTTCCAACTGCGCCGTTCATTTATGAATAATTTTATATATTCCACGTTAATTTTTCCTCGATTCCCCAACCAATTTGTCACTTTTTTTTCATTGTTAACGATTAACGATGTCAGTAGCCATGCTTCATAATGATTCAAAGTTTTATTTACTGTAAAACATTTCAAGGATTAACTTTAGAAGGGTAACCTTATTTTTTTTTTTTACCTATTCCGCTAAACTGGGGTCATAAATGACGCCAATTTTGAAAAATTCATATCTCCGGTAAAATTCAACGAAAAGGGTTCAACACGGGCTCATTCTTTTCGTTTTTTAATGCAGGATCACATGAGCCTGGAGCTATTTGACTCAAAGTTGAATAAATCGTCAAAAATGCGGTAAAAGGATAAAAAATGGGAGAACGAAGAAAGGGCGCGGGATTTGAAATCGACCGGGGTCGTTTTTGACATCAGGTTACCGTTCCAGGGTTAATGATTATAAATTACATGCAATTACAATAAACTGCTCGGAAATATAAAATCGATCTTTCCGTCAAATGGAGCCCACCTCAATAAAGTTTATCCATGTCCATTATTTCAAATATCTCGATGAGCCAAAAGTAGAAATACTGCATACACACACGAGTCTCGAATCCGAAAAATATATAGCCTCGTAATATTATACGACGCGCATCAGGTTCACCGTTTTCTTATATCACTGTGCTTCGCGTTCTCCTTCCTCCATACGCTCTATTCTCTTTCCCCTTTCCATTACATTTATTTATTTCCCAAACGTCCGTCCCCGCTGGCTATTTTATATTTGACATTTTTATTAAACCGCCCCTTTCGTCCCGCGCGCCGACCTCTTCGCCACACGGAAAAGGCCCGCATGTCCGAAACCATTTTTCGTATTATAGCGATATTCTGTATATACATGCTTGCGTAGAATTCACCCAGGCGTGTGGGAGAGATGGACGAGGAAGAAAAAAAGGACACGAGACCAAGTTCCTGAGTTATATCGCTGTATAGAGTTGATACGCTTCTCTCGTGATCTCGCATCCGAAGGGTGTCCTCCAAATCGTAGTAGCCACGTATTATTTTATGGCATCAACTTTAAATCGCGCTGAAATACGAGTTTTCTTTTCTTTGCCATTTTTGACGCGCTTCCAGTTTTCAAATCAGCCGATTTTCATTCACATTTTGCTGTGCTTTGCTATTTATACGAGAGCAGCGACGATTACATTTTAGAATAATCTGAAAAACGCTGCGAATTGAAATTTGCAAATTGCTTCCTCAAGAAGCTCGAGATGCACGATGCTCAAGCAGTCTTTCTCTAAGGGAAGCTTTGAGCATCGTGCATCTTAAGCATCTTGAGGAAGCAATTTGCAGCATTTTTTGTATTTGCATTTAAATTATATAATTTCGACAACTTTTCTAGATATAGCAAAGAGAAAGCACAGACTTATGCACAATATCTTAGAAAATTCGCAAAAATGAAAGCGGTTAGACGATCTTTCAAAAAAATCAGATTTTCGTAAAATTCGAAAAATCATAAAACTTGAACGGTTCAACCGATTTTTTCCAAATTCAGTACCAACCTTCCTATTATCATACTCCATTTGTAAAAAAAAATAATTATTAATAAATCTTAAAATTTGCGGAAGTTAGAGCGTCGACACCGTTTTTTTGAAAATTTCAAAACGTCGGAAAATTCGTATTTTTCTAAAAACCGTTCTCGAGTTATGAACCTTTGAATTTTACAGTTTCGGAACATACACACGGCCACACATCCGGACATTTTTTCTAGACACGATTTTTTGATATTCTGCACTTTTCTGCACGTTTACATTGAAAACTGTAAAAAAAAAATCACCGTCACGTAGCGTTCTCTATGAGGAAGCGAAAATTCACTGGAAAAATGCGATTTTCAATTTTCCAAGGAAATTTGAACGACGTTGGTCTCGAGCGAGAATGTTTTCCGTGAGATCGGAGTTTCCCATTGCTTTTTAGGTTATCGTTAAACAATTTCTGTGCCATAATACCGCAGCCAAGAAAGTTTGTCGCCCGAGGTTGGAGAACGATTGTGGGTACGGTTGGGCCAACATTGGATCACGTGTATATGCTAAAACTTTTCTGGCAGAAAGTGACTTTTGGGTTAGCACGGCTTGTATTTAAATTCTCCTCGGTAATTACATCGTCGAGCTCGAGAGTCCAGCCGCGCAGTTGCTAAAAGGAAAAACTCACACGTACGTACTCGGATGACGTTAAATATACACAGGCATGAGAGACCGGATGTTATAACAGCGAATATTAAGGTCTGCCCCTCTAATTATCGAAATTTACGAGACAAAGAGAACAGGCGATTAGCAAAGTCCTGCCCTTTCTCCTATTCTCTCATTCTCCCGGAAGAATAATTCGCGGAAGTGCAGAGTGAAAAGATCAGAAGACTGGGAGGAGATATTCTGGAAGCGTTTGAGTCTCGCGAGTGATTTGCAGGGCCTATAGATGTGCGAAGTTTGGTTCGCGAAGTGAGAGCTGATAAAACGTGAAAATCAGCATGGTCGTGAAACCGACACACGCGGAGCAGGTGAAAATTTCTTACGCACGACAAAGCGTGCATGGCTTGGTATTCGCAGTGTGTTAATTATTTCAACGCGCACCTGTAATTAACGAAGTCGTTAGGGAAAGAGGCTGCTGCTGCTCGTGTAAATACGCGGAGACGTTGGTCCAGGGAGAAGTTACATTCGTGCATTACGCGCAGAAGCAGTTTGCCGAGAGCAAGGCGCTCAAGTTGGCGGGTGTTACGCTTTGGTTATGCAGGTCAAAGAGTGGATACTAATTTTTCCATTTTTTCTCTTTTCAAACGAGACTCTTTCGCTGGAGTTGAATGGTCATTGAAAGAAATATTCTCAATGCCTGCTGTCGTTATAATTAATTTCCTTGATAACTCGAAAGTAAAGCTCGAACGAAATGTGAAAAATCGACAATCAATATTGCCTCCATAGATATATTTTAGTACGAAGTTAAAATATACATATATATATATATGTAAAGATGAATATAAAAGAGAAAAGCCACAGGGCGATGGTGCCATTGGATTTGATCCATGAGCCACGTAGCCTCTTTAATTCAGCCTCCAATTAACGAGAGCCCAAGAGTGGGGTCGTCTATTTGAAAAATAAAAAGGAAAATACTGAGAGTCGAGTCGTTTCGTGGAGAGTCGACAGAGTGCATCGCCAATGACTTTGCGGGGGCGCGAGCGAGCGAGCGAGAGAGAGTGTAGAGTAGGAAACGTGGGTATTCGCCGAGGGGTTGGCAATTATACATTTTTTTTTCAACTACACAGATACACACAGTCTTCGCTTTCGGGTTATTAGCGCCATAGCCAGAGCAAGCGTCTCTATTCAACCCACGGGGTTTTAATGTCGCTCGGCTCCGCTATTGCGACTCTGTCTCATTGCCGGTGTGTATAATGATCCGTACCTGTATTTACGCTATGGTTATAAATATCTGTGTGTGTGTTTTCGAGGGAAAACCGTGAGGGAGAGAGAGAGAGAGCGAGAGCAAAGGGGTGGACTTTCTGTGTCAGTGTCTCTCGCGTCGTTACTCGACTGAGTATGCACGGGCAACAGAGTGAGAGAGTTGTTGGTGCAGGAAGAATCCTTGCTACATCAACAGAGTCGTAGAGAGGAAGAGAGAAGGACGAAGAAGAAGAAGAAGAAAGAAAAGGAGGGAAAGAGGTTTGGTGGCTGGGGCGAGAGAGAATGAGCGCGATGAGGAGAGCAGGTCGGTGGTGTGATGGTGGTGGCGTTTATAACTCGCGGGGGTCTCTCTGCTCTGAAAAGGCCAATTAGCAGCATAAAGCTCTGGCTCGGTAGCTGACGTTGGCGGGTGGCGGCGGTGGTAGCGGCCGGGGATGTTTGTATGTAATAATGGATTGTTACTCAAAGTATCCGGCTAATTAATTAAGCCTCACCTAACCCCTCGTCCGGACTCTTGCTTGCTCGGTCCTCTAACTCGACGAGAGAGAGAAAGAGAAAGAGAGAGAGAGAGAGAGAGAGAGGGAGGAAGAGGCAAGTACCCTGGTGAATTGCATTCTCTATACAGCTTCCCCGTTCTCTCACCAACCTCTTCACTCGGCTCGCTTCGCTTCTATATATATATTTATCTACTTCTATATATTCAGGAGTATCCCACTGCAACGTATACATTCCAGTTTTCCCTCGGCCGCGTTCAACTCTCTCTCTCTCTCTCTTTCTCTCTCACACAAAACCTGCTTCTACCCGCCCCTTATATGCAACGTTGCAAACCAAACCCTTGTTAAAATATCGTCATCATCGTGTCTCTGTACATATATATACCGCCATACCACGTCATTATTTCCCAACGTACGCACTTTCTCTCGCCACTCGATCTTTCCTGCATGCTTCATCCCCTAGACGAGCCACGTAAAGGTCTTACAATTTTGTAGATACATATTTATGCACATGTCTACGTGTGTGTCTGCAGCCACGTGTGTACAAGGATGAAGAGAAAGTTATCGCGGGGTGGAATTTATCGAGCGCAAAGTGCTGTATACCGTATATAAATAAATGATTTCGTGCACGAAATGTTTGTGGTAAAGAAGCAAACTGGAGAGAGAGAGAGAGAGAGAGAGTGAGAGGGATGGAGAAGAGAGTAAATTCGTTGAGAGTTTCTCGATGGTCCAAGAGTTATGGTACTCTCCGCACGCGGGGTTACTCGCTTCCGGTTTTCTCGAGAGGGCGCCACACGATGCCTTTACAAATCGACAAACTTCTTCTCACGAATATTTTCATATATATACATACATACACACATTCATACGTCTTATCCATAAAGGAAGAGGGAGTTGGACCTTAAGCAGAACCGAGAGTGCGTCACTTCCGGTGTTTCGTCAGTCGAAAGAGCTATGTCCTATATATACACACACACATCGAACACTCGGACACAAAAGTATAACATTCGCCCAACCAGCCGTTTTGGCAGCAACTCCAAAACAACTCCTCGACGAGGAGCTACCAGGAAATGCATTTGGACGAACCTCTCGTTCGTTTCTCTTCTATATCTCCGACAAACAACTTTCCCATTGTTCCACTATTTTGACCAGTCTATATGTTTACGAGTTATAGAAAATGTGAAAAAAAAAACAAAACCAATTCGTACAAAATTCAACCTTTTTAATACTCGACTCGTTTACTTTTTTGGGTTACAGAACGCGGTGTAGTCAAGATCACGATGACGATGGATGTGAGCAAATCGGAGACTAGTAAAAATGGCTCCGGGCAGCAAGAGTGTGCTGGGTGTGGCAAAATCATTACAGAAAGGTAAATATAGTCCAAAGATCAATTAATTTGCAAAGAACGCTCAATAGTTATGTGTACTTTCGAAATTCTGCAAGTGCAACGTCATATCGCTCCTCACTAAAAATAATAAATCCCATAAAATCAATTTTACCCTAGAACGGAAACCTGGGGTCAAAACGACCCGAGTAAACTATAAATCCCACGCCATTTCTCTCGTCGTTCTCCCGGTTTTTATCGTTTTACCGCATTTTTGACTAATTTTTTGGCTTCGAATAAAATTGCCCAGGCTCACGTGATCCTGCATTAAAAATCGAAAAGAATGAGCCCAAGTTGAACCCTTTTCGTTAAATTTTACCGGAGATATGAATTTTTCAAAATTGCAGTCATTTCATAAAAAAAGGAGGTTACCGTTCCAGGCTCAAAAAAAAAAAACAATTTAGGCTCGAATTTGTTAACCGTCAACGTGCTCTTTTCTTTCTGAAGGTATCTCCTCAAAGCGTTGGACGCTTTTTGGCACGAAGACTGTCTAAAATGTGGGTGCTGTGACTGTCGGTTAGGGGAAGTTGGTTCGACGCTCTACACAAAAGCGAATTTAATACTGTGCAAGAGGGACTATTTGAGGCTGTTTGGCAATACGGGATATTGTTCAGCCTGCAGCAAAGTAATACCTGCCTTCGAGATGGTCATGAGAGCAAGGACGAACGTCTATCATCTTGAGTGTTTCGCGTGTCAGCAATGCAGTCATCGGTGAGTTTTAATCATTTTCGTACAGACCAAAATAAAGCAAAAAAGGGGGAAGGAAAACGATAATAGAGAGAGAGGAGAGCAAGGGAGAAGAGCAGAGCAATTTCGAGCGGAGCATAGTCGATGAGAACCAACTCGGGGATAATAAAAATACATCATCGCGCCAGAGAGTGACCGGGTCACCGGTAGAGTGTATCAGTTTTCTTTGGATTTACTTTTGACAGCTAGTGTGTGTGTGTGTGTGTCCAGAGTTATCACAGCTAAAGGGCAAGAAGTTTTTTTCGTGTATACGAGTAATAAAAGTGCCCGTGGAGCCTGCGATGAAAAAAGGTCGCGACTAATTCATCCGGGCAATTATATCTGCTAGGTCAGAGGGTTCTTTCGTCCGAACGATATAACGCTATATCACTGCGTTTAAGAGTCCCCGATGGGATTCTCTTACAGCAACTTTTGGAAATATACTTGGATGTGGGATCGGCGCTTAAATAACAGTAGCCAAAAATCCTTTTCTGCCGATGGGACTCATCCGCGAGTATATTTGCGGTGGAAGAATGGATACAGCTTTTTTTAGGAATGTAAAAGGCTGGATAAGAAGATCTTGGATTCCCGTGGACCAGCAAACGGGCCGAGTGAGAGAAAGAGCTTCTTTATGTACGGAAGGTGCCTGCGTGCCAGCGAGAGACACAGTCCACTCGCGGGGGTTGCTTTACAGGCCAGTTGGGAAATCACCCTCTGCTTCTCGTTGGTCATCCTTCCCCCGGACCTACACTATCATTCTTTATTCTCTATCCTTCTTTTTCGCTTTCTCCCTGTTGCTCTTAAGCACCTGCTGCAGTCGCCCCCAATCTTCCTCGTAGTATCTTCTCCTCCGCTCGTCGAGATGTTGTATAATTATCTGGACAAGGCTGACATTTTTTTATTGGATTGCTCGAATCGAGAGAAAACGATGGATTTGTGAGTTTGGCTTTTCATCTTTCCCCTCAACTCTGCCATGTACATGCCACTGCGTCAGGATTGCTTTGGTGATCGTGACTTTCCTCGAGCACGCGAGAGATTACTCGGGAACACGTTGACTGTAACGAATTAATGAAATACACTCGCCTATCCGCATACATGGGCTTTTCCACACACGACGGCGTTTATGAGCTCGAAGACTTCTCAGTCCCATCGTTCATTGTTTTAAAATTAATTCGATTTGACCCTAGAACGGTAACCTCCCTTTTTTACCTATTCCAATAACCTGGGGTCACATATGACCCCAATTTTGAAAAATTCATATCTCCGGTAAAATTCAACGAAAAGCTTTCAACTTGGGCTCATTCTTTTCGTTTTTTAATGCAGGATCGCCTGAGCCTGGGGCAATTTTGCTTAAAGTAAAAAAAATAGTCAAAAATACGGTAAAACGATTAAAAAACGGGAGAACGAAGAGAGGAAGGGATTCAAATTCGCCTGGGGTCGTTTTTAACCCCAAAGTTAAGTTTCAAAACGACTAGAAAACGTCCTACGCGCAGCGTGTGTCTTTTCTGTCGAAACGACGTCGCGAAATAATTGGTTCTCATTTTATTTCGTAACTTTTGGAAACGACGAATGGGAAAGCAATTATCAGCGAGCACATTTTTGGAAGGGAGGAGCAGCATCTAGAGGACGTTATACATTTATTTATACGTATACGTTTCTGGCTTTGAACAATCGGAGTGGTAAAATGGCCAAGTTGTCGAGAAAACGCGAGGGTTAGCGTAGTTTCGAGCCCAATAATAATGGCTCGTCGAGGCATGCGACAAACGACGATACAAGGCTTCTCAAACAATACGAACAAAAGAGCATCAATTTTACGTTTTTATCGTCTGCGGGTATTGTCCATCTTCGACAATGTAGCTTCTCCTCCTGGCTAACGCGACTCCCTTGCAGCTTCTGTTTCTCACTCATTCGATATCTATATATACACAGAAAACTATAGCAAGCTTTCACTTTCCTCATCGTCCACTGTGTTCGACCGCCGTGTAGCAAAAAGCTCTCGCGCTCCTTCTCTTCGAAGCACTTCGACATCAGATTCGATACCGGAGGACAATTCGACGTCTTTTGAGTTACCTGCTATACAGTAAGACGTATATATTTATATTATCCATAACGCCATTGTTGAAATACGGTATCGGTTTTGGTACTCGAGCTCGGGGTCCGTTTCACATGCACACAGCATGATCAACAATTGTCTACGTCCCACCACGGACAACGGAAATGCCTTGTCCTTTCTGCTTTACCAGATTTATCGATTGCTCAATCGATATTTCTTTCATGCTCATTCTTCTGCTGGCTTTAAAGTATAGGAAGGCTCGTAAAACTGCGATAAGGGACACCGATTCCAAGAGGCATTCTCCTGGCTATACACAGTGATGTTCGTTTTTTTTTCCCCCATCGTCGCAGCACATACACATATCAGTATCGAAGTCAAAAGTCATAACCGGTAGAAAGTAACGCGAGTTACTCATCTTGGCTGTATACACGTTGATGGATATTTCAGCAGCAACCTGTACGAAAAGCTTCAGCGATCACTGCTGCTGCGTAGGGTAAAAAATGACAATTTTCTGCGAGAGACAAAGAAAGCTCTTTTCAAAGTCTCGACGTCGCGGTACTTGGATATTTTCGATGTCGTTGTTCGGGCTCGCCCGCGTACACTATCGATTCTTCCGGGGTCCTGCTACGCACGATATCACTATACCGAAATAAAAAATATAAAAAAAAAAAAACAAGATTGAAGAGGGGATGAAATCCCCGATGCTTATGGGAACGATACGTGTCACGTATAAAATTGTTATGTATATTGCGCAAGAAAATCTCCGTCTCTTTCCCTTTTTTCTCTCTTTCCATCTCTTTCCCGCGGTCCTGGGGAAACATTGCACGCCCCTCGCGTCTTATATTCCGTATTATATACAAAACGTGCATACATCGCTGCTCCAAATTTTTACACACAGGGTTACACGAGTAATCCGATCTATTTCAAAAAAGATTATTGTGCAACGATCAAAGCCACGTGCTCTCTCGTTTCCCGTACAATCCTATACGATTTCTTCACGTTACGGTAACCTGGGGTCAAATACGACCCCAGCCGTATTCCGCGTCCTTCCGCCCTTCGTTCTCCCGATTTTTATCGTTCTACCGCATTTTTTACTGATTTTTTTACTTCAAGCTAAATTGCCTCAGGCTCACGTGATTCTGCATGAAAAAACGAAAAGAATGAGCCCAAGTTGAACCCTTTTCGTTAATTTTTACCGGAGATATGAATTTTTCAAAATTGGGGTCTTTGCGACCCAAGAATATCGGAGTAGGTAAAAAAAATAAAGTTCGAGGCTTGTTGCACACAGTAACATACATTTCTGTAGATTCGAGTATTTTCCAAAGTTACCAGCAACGATTCTGTGTCCAGAGAGGAATTAGTATCGGAGCCGCGTGCTAAGCGTTACGGAATCGTATACCCAGGAGTTCCTAACCCGTGTTAGAGTTCCTCGCACAAGGTTTCCTCGACTCGTATATTGTTGTTTCTACGTAACGACATAACAAAGCGAAAGAGCGAGGTTTCGATCAGCATGTAGCCGCCTCCAGGGTGAAATTATTCCAGCGAAGAGAACCGAGTCTGTGGGGATGAGTTATTTGTTGCTACGACCTCGTTTGAATGTGGACCGTGTGATTTTGTGTTGACCAATTATTTCGGTTAGTAATTAGACGAAAGTGTCCATTCCGGAAGTACATTTTTTCAGCATAATTTTGTACAAACGACGGCAATTTGAAGCAGTCCTCGGGGTTAATTCGTTCAGCATGTCACTCGCTGGGCGATGCTTTTTTTCGAACTAACGCGGTTGCACTTGGGAGTCGCGTTTTAAAAATTGTCTAGATCGGGCTTCTGTGCATCCTCGGCAATTCGATTAAGTAGCTAACTTGTTTAGGCCATAATCCAATTTAACGGTAAATTTGGACACAATCCCGAAGGTAGTATGAGGCGAATTTAGCTATGAAATCGGATTTATTAGTCTCGTACGAGGCAGACCAGTAATTTAATACAAACATGACCACGCTAGTAATTCCTCGTTTGGGAATATCAAAATAAACACAAACGTTGATGGAACATAGATTCTAAGAATCGCATGTATTTGAAATGCTGAATTACTGTGTGTGTCTGCGCGTAATATAGAAATTTCTACATTGCTCTTGTATAGTCGACGTCGCAACGGCTTGCGGAGCTGGAAAGGATCCGTAACGCGAGTGGTTGACTTGGAACTTGCAATTAAACAGCAACAATTACACAGGGGTAACTTTAGACTGTAATAACACGGAATAAAGGGTTGTCGCGCCACTCCTATCAAGGGGGTTATCTCCTCTCTTACTATACGAAAGTCTACCCTTCCCTCCAACTACTCGAATGAACCCTCTCCCTGCTAGCTCTGTGTGTGTATAGAATGCCTCCACCTCCCGCCTCTCCTTGCCTTCTCGCGCGCCCTTTCCTTCTCCTCCTCGCTATTGCCGCGTTGGTTACCGGATGATTTACCGATCCAATTAGCTCTCCACGGGGCCAAACTCTCCTAAAAAGACGTCCGGTCTAATTTAACGGCCGTCCAATTAAAGAGTAACCCTACGATCCGCGGACTCTTCTCGCACGTGATTACATGTTTATATATATATATATGTAGATCGTAACGTCTCTGTATTCGAACTGCCTTATTACCTCCGCTGCTACTAACTGCAGCCACCGTTTCGATTTTCCCTCCGAATACTCGTGAAAAAAAAAAAAAAAAAATTAAAAAAAAACGAAAAACGAATGAACTTCCTTGAGATTAATCGGACAGATGAAGTTTTACGATTTCTATATCATCTTTTTGAATTTCTTACAATATTTATTTTCTTTGGACTAATGAGATAACTTTGCAAACTTGAAAGCAAAAAATATTCTCCATTTTAAACGAAACGATCGTTACTTCCGATCCAAGCACAATTTCGTGAGCTCATTCGACCAAAAATAAATTGTGTCTCCTCGGAATTTTTTAAATCTATCTGCAGGATGGAACTCGTTGAAGTTTCCAGTTAAAGTTTTTGGAGATTCGACTCCATGATGACGAAGCTTGATTGTCATTTTTGATCGTTCTCGCAGCAAACTCCGAGGCTCATTTCAATCGGATTATGGAAAAAAATGAGGGTCTCGAGAAAAAGGCAGTGCCAGGTGGCTTTGGGTTTTTGAAGAACGACAAAGTAGATATGGAGAGGAAAGAGCACCGGAGAAATAGGTTGACCACTGCTGGACCGTCGTCGACAGGCTGCAGAGAGAACTCGGCAGAGATATTTGGTTGTTCGTAGAACGAAAAGCAGTAAAGCGGTCCTAATGGGGTCGCACACGGAGTTTCTCCATTGAAATTATTTATTCAAAGCCTCGCCTTGTGTCGGAGTCAATCGGTCTCGCAACGAGAGACGACAAATGTCAACCGGTTTCTGTCCTTCGTTCGGTCCTTCCACATCCAAAAAGTTGTCCTAAGGCTTTTCGTGATACCGGAAGTACTGGGACAAGGGGAAACGATCATTAAAGATTCAAGCGAGTTATCCGAGCGCGACCAGATTGAAATTTTCCATGCAGAGCGAGTGGCCTGTTGAGGAAAGTGCTGGACCGGCTTGTACTCTTACGCCACTATGCAACACTACTCTCCCCTTTCCCATGTATATATGAGCTCAGTCCCTAGCGCGATTCTCTTCCAACGTTGCGCTTTTTCACCATCGCAACCGTTAATATTTCAAAAGAGTCACGTCGTAAGCTCCACGACTTTGTGTCGTGTCTCTCGTGACGCTTTTTCACGAGACCATCTGCTGCTGGATCTTTCCGTTATTCTTCCTATTAAATAAATAATTAAGGAGGTACAAATATGCCGGATGCTCTTTTCTTCCACGCATTTCCATGCTTTCCTGCGGATAAAGTCCGCTCGGTATATATAAATCAAATGAGACGACTAACGAGAATTGATTAATCCGAGAGTTCGTTTGGATTTACATAATAAAGTTGCAAGCATCAGCAGGTCGTTGAAATTCTCATTGAAACTTGATACGCTCAACTCAACGTAATAAAAACCTTAATTTCCCCCGGTAGCTTTTAAATCATTGCACGCAGAGACTAAAAACATAAACTTGCCTTGATATTTGCCAGGAAAACGCGACGATTACGTAATTATTCAAACGAACCTCGAATGTCTCGTTGATTTTTTTTTCACCAACAATCGGATGCAGACTCTCCGGTGAAACGTTGGTATGAAAAGGACGCGCGTATCGTGTCCTCGCAGAATCGCGACGCAGCCTCCCGAAAAGGATATCGTCCACGGGCGGGTTAAAAGGGCAGCAGGAGGCACAAAATCCCAACCAACACCGTCACTCCGTCGATCACAGCAAGAGAAAGAGAGAGATAAATCCACATAATGCCACTGAGAGAAGCAGCACGCTCGAAATGAGCTACGAGCAATGCGATAATTCTATTTGCCAGCAGCGATTATGAATATCTACCTCGTGCCAGACTGTATGCTCTTTGGGCAGTCTCTCTCTCTCTCTCTCTCTCTCTCTTTTACAACTACTCGCGCTTTTCCGGCCCTGCCACGGATCAAAAGCTTCCTCTCCCGGTTTGTCGCAGCCCTCAACGAAATTGAGAGAATGAGAGAGATCTGTGTATATACATATATTAATTACAACGCAACGTTCTGCGTTTGCCTGCACACTGAGAGAAAACCTGATAATAATTATTTGCCTGGCACACTATGTGCTTCGCTTCAGTAGGAGTAAAAGCAGCACACACACTCATTCTCTCTCTCTCTCTCCCCGCCATCGTTAGCGCTTCCGCTCTTCGTGATTTCACTTCTATGTCTACATGCTCTCCCATCAGTAATACCTAATTGTTCGCGACTGCCACATAAACTTCTACACTTTCTCGTTCATCAAGGGTGAACTTAATTTAAACATTAATTATCCTGAATGTGGCAATTTTGAGGAACTAGGAAAACGCTCTTTACCAATTTCCACGTTTTAATTTATATTTTACGAAATAAAAACATTTTTTTTTTCATTTCTTTTGCGTAAATGTAAATTTCAATGAAAATAAAACAGTTTTTTTTTGCCTGAATTAAGTTTGAAGAATTCAATCTGTCTATATATCGAGCATTCTTGGCAGAAGGTTGTGCAACTTTTCTGTGATCGTTACGAGGCCGTTATCACTATCGCACACGAGCCGCAATATTCTTATCATTGCGCGGGGATGCTCTTAAATAGTTGCTCGCTGAATTTATGTTATCGCGAGATTTATGCTGGACGTGCAGATATTTCCGGATGCAATAATGAAGAATGTCAAGAACAGCGAGCCTGTCAGCTCAATTAACTTGCACAATTATGAAGAACGTTTGAAAACATTCTACAAATTAGTTCAAACGCTGAGACAGATTTTCAGGAAACTTTTCAACTTTATGCTAAAATTACATCATTCACTAAAAATTACGATGGTTGGTTTGGGTCTAGTGAAGAAATGATGAATTCTTTGCTCTTATCGACGAAATATTGATGGAAAATTTTGCATACAACGTCCTTAAGTTTACTCATTTAACTTAAAGTTCTAACTGATTGGCTCATTAGTCTTGTTTTTCTCCGAGCTCTCCTCTCTTTCTCTCGGTATTATCGGAACGTTATAATCCTCTTTGATGTCCGTATACATGGAAATTCGACATCGTTCTCGACTCGTAAGCATACTCGAGATTCATTTGCTTGTCTTTTGTCCGATTCCGAAGGTTTTGTGTGGGCGACCGTTTCTACCTTTGCGAGAACAAGATTCTGTGCGAATACGACTACGAAGAGAGGCTCGTTTTCGCAAACATGGCCCTTAACGCACCGGCGTCGCTTGCTCACATAAAGAGACAACTGCCACCAACACCTACGCCACCCGGTGGCACAGGCACAGGCGGAGGAGGAGCGGCGCAAAATCTACCCCAGCAACATCATGGCCATAACCAGATCCAACATCAGGGACAGTTACAGTCACAGGCAATTAGTCAGCAAATGGGACAACACAATCACTTATCGAACGTAAGAAACTCTTGCAAACATCTCGTTCAATTTAATCCGGAGAGGCTCAAATCATGGCGAATTATTTTTAAATTGGTCTTGTCTGATCCATAGTTTCGTGAACGTTCCAAAAACGGCTGGTCCTCGATTACGAAGCTTGTTATAAAAAAATTAACATTTTGTTAAAAAAAATTTTTTAGACAAATACAAAAAATATTTATCAATAAACTTCGGCAAACAAAAAAAACTTATCGCAACGTCGTGCCAGTCTTCACGAGACAAAATTTTACGACATTTAATTTATAAATGTTAATTGTTCAATATCGAGTTTTCTATTGGTCGTGAAATTTTCCCAAGATCGCTCAAATACTCCATACAAAAATATACCAAATTTTCAGAATCGTCTCATAATTTACGATTCGATACTCAGCATCCTCAATAGTCCGAAGAATGAAAATTGAAACAAGTTGATTGTTTTTTTGTTTCAGGGTCAAATATCAGGAGGAACGCCAACGGTAAACGGTAACATGGGACAAAGAGGAGGTCCAGGTGATATGAACAACAATGGTCTCGCGGGACCGGGGATTGGGCCGGTAAAGCCACCGCCGATGTCGATGCCAGCCCCGACGAGCTGAGACGAGGCCCCGCCACCTATGAAGAAGCTACGCTGTCTGGATGGTTATTGAAGAAACGTCAGTTTTCACACGCACACACACACACATACACACAAACACATACGTGGACACACAGACACGCGCGAACGATAGGTGGACGGAGATTGTGAACAGGAAAAAGCTAATCCAACCAAAAAATAGAAACGAAGAGTCGCTGCTTCGTACGGTTACGGATCAAATGATAAAACAAACAAACAAATAAACAAAAGACTTTTGTCGCAAAACGCGATAGCCCTGAGTGACTAATTGGGGCAAATAAATGGAAGAAAAAAATCACTGTGATTGCTTGGAGAATCGAACAAAGTGAGAATTACAACGCGTACGTATAGGCCGGAGTTACATCTGTATAAACACGAGGATGACGAAATAATTGTAACCATCAAATGGCTTCATGTAAGATATATTTCTAGTTTGACGACGATTCCGAGTCGCCGTACCAGACGAATTGTAAATATGATATCGATTTAAGGAGAAACAAGTTTAATGATAAATACAAAAGTCGTCGAAAAATACGAAGCGAATGAAAGAGAGATATTAGAGAATGGAGAAAAGAAAATAAACATTTAAAGGCTGAATGAGTGTGCGGGAAAACAAGTTGCGCGAATGGATGAACGGATCGAGAGCGTATGCGAGTGCGAGCATAGAACGCATAGTCGGTTCCATACAGCTCATACCAAAGACATAAAATGTAAGATAACGAAGATCGTCGGACAGCAGAATCCGACGAGAATATTCCTATTATTTCTTTTATCTTTATTTCGAGTAATTATTCATTTTTTTTTTTTTTAAATCGTATAAAAATTTTTTCGTTCAATTCACCTGCGTCAGTAAAATCGTCGTCGTCATTGTTCCATTCAGTCGAAACTCACCATACCAAATCAACACTCTACAGCTTTACCTTCCCATACCAAAAAAAAAAAAATAAGAGAAAAAAAAATTAATTATTCAACAAACGTCTTTGACCAAAATATTGTAAAAATGGAAAATCGCAACTAGGACGATCAATAATTGTTGGACGCGACGGATACACACGAATGAGCACATTTATAGTACATCTCTCCGAGTATGATCGAGTACAAAAAAGATATATGTATAAAAATGAAAAAAAAAAAAACAAACGAACAAAAAGAATACAGAAAAGAAAAGAAGGCAAAAAGTACGTAGTTTGCGTTTAAAGACGAGAGATAAAGGGAGAGAAAGAGGGAGAGAGAGAAAGGAAATTACTGTTGTGCGTTTATTTCCTTTTCGATCGCGAGGTGTAAAACAATTACATTTTCGCAGCACTCTTTGTTAATCATCATTGTACATAAAGTCATTTATTAGCGCACTATTAATAACTAAATATTGGCGATCGCGATAGGGATTCTCAATTACTACAGAAAGAGAAAAAGAAAATGAGAAAGAGGAAAAATATACATTCTTATCAATAACGAATTCTTTGTCTGATTTATTATTTTTAATCCGTTGTTGGCGTCCCATTGATATTCAGTCTCCTTTCCTTTTCCATGCCCACAGGGTAATTGAATAAATGCTTTTCATTTGGTCGTTTGGCAAAAACGAGCATATGGATGAGAAATAAATGACGTTCCATTTTCCGAATCGGGAATCGCTCTTCTCTCCGCGAATCGTCTCTCACGTATTTCGCATTTCTGGCATACTAACCCGTAATCTCCAGATTCAATAACGTCGCGAACACCGGGCTATGGATATGGGCGGTTCAATCGTATCGAAATCGAACAAGTCGTGCCATAAGCGTTTCGGAGTTGTTCCATTTGTTCGGTATATGTATATAAAGAGATGAGAAAGATCGTATTTGCTACACATGCGAGAGGGTAAAAGAAGAGAGTAGCCAAAGGCAGCAGCTCTTTCTTGCTCTCTCGCTCTCCCTCCCCCTCTCTCTCTCGACTCTTTCCACTGCGCGATTTCCTTAATGTCTTCCAGCCCAGGGGAGTAACGTCTCTACGGGTTTTGTTATTATATTCGGTGAAGACTTTATAATGGAAGGTTGAAACTCCTTAAAACTCGAAACACGACGGGTCCAACGGACCTCGTTCCCTCTCCTTCTTCCCCTTCGCCATCCCATATTGCGAGGAGGTCCAAATTTATAGAGAACAATTTTCCTCGATGAGAGAATCTCGCAGCTTGCCGAACGTGCGAGAGAAAGAGAGGGAGAGAGCTTTCTACACTCGATATGTATAACTTGGCGAGTGGATACCACTCCCCCAAATGCTAATATTCGAACTAATATCGAAAACTTTGGGAGTCGTGACAAAAGCACTTTCGTTCGATTTGAATAAAGCCAAAACTGTAATCGAATAAAATTTCAATGGAGTCGATGCGTTTGGTGGAAATGTTGAAAACAAAAAAAAAACAAATATTAAATCGCCAAAAGCAGGCAATTTCACGGTTGGATTTTATGCTTGAGCAATTATTATCGCCGTTGATATTTGGAGAATTAAAAACGTGATATTGCTCCCCTGGACATACGGACAAAGGTAAGTTTCGTTCAATTAAATATGTTACGATACATTGCGATGGAGTAAAAAAAAAAAAAAAGCCTAGGGACGGCAAAATATAGCTTCTGGTCTTTGTCGTTGAATGCTGCGGGCCCAGAAAATTTAATTGGATTCCATCACGGCTGGTTTGATCGCACAGGAAAAGAAGCCCGTGTGGGCTTAGTTGTGAGCCCGCGTATACACTGTTTTCATACATATACATATCCACAACGTATATCATGAACATAGCGGTGCACACCACCCTCAAAAAATCGCATTAATCATACGAGAGAGAAAAAGAGAGTGCAAGAGGAGTTCACTGATGTTCTCATTGCTTTTTGTCGTTTATCCCCTTAAAATAATCTAGCCTCCGGAATGAAATCAGCAGAGGCAATTTCTAGGACGAGAAAGGGCGAGAGGCGATCTCTCATCCTTTTTCCCCCCCGCTGATGCTTTTCAAAACCCCTCCGTTTCGATGCCCATGCGGAAAGAACAAACTCACCCTCTTCACCATTTTTACGCACGCGTGCTCACTCTCGCTTTCCCATTTTTACTCTCACTTGCTCTTTCTCTCTCTTTCTGATAGGAAGCTCTATGTGCAACGGACAAATGACGACGTGGTCGCGTTTTACTCTCTCCACCCCCGCTCCCTTCGCCTTGATCCTGAACCACCCCTTGTCATTCTTTTCTCTGATCGGAATTGAAGATCCCGCGATAAAGAGTTCTCTCGCTCTTTCGTTCTATCTGTTGCCATCCTCAGACGAGCGTGGTCACCAACCCCTCGATTTAGAAAGCGAAACAGAAATAACAGCACACAGGGGTGGTGCGTAATAACTACGAATAAAATGAAACGAGCATTCATTTATTGTGAAGACATAATGCGGTAAGCTCTAGCAAAAAAAAAAGTTTATATACTCGGTTACTTTTTGTGAAAAGTATCGAATCGAGAAGTTTTTTATTTTTTGGAAATTGTCGCGTGGTAGCTCGCGACGGAGCCGTCGTCTGAATGGACGTTATGGTCCAAACATCCGCGAATGCACTTTTGTATCCCGGCTCTTCAAGACGCTCTAACCCTCTCGTTCCATCCCTCTTTTCCCAGTTCACTCATCCCGAATGAGACACTCGTATTTCAAATTTTATCGTTCGAAAATGTTGAGGGTGAGTTCAACGGCCTCGACGTATAGGATTCGGCGACAAAGTGTCGACGATGTAACGCCGCAGTTCTCGTAATCGTGGAAGACTCTGGAAATGGCTGCTTGAAAATATATATTTCTACAGATTTACAAATCCATTGTTTCTTTCTATTAAAAATTTATCATTTGAATTTATAATTCATTTTCGAGCTTTTAATCAAATTCCTCGTTTGAGATTTTCTCTTTTTTTTTTTTTCATGTCACGCTGTGTTCAGAGACGTCACGATAAGTCAAAATTTTCGGCTTCTTCACGTTAATATCGGGGTTTTCGAATGTCTTCGAGTAAAGAGCACGGTGAAGGCTCCTCCGGAAACTTGGGGTCGAGAACGCGATCTCGAATTGATACAAGCAATAAAACAGCACCAGACGCTTTGACTGTAGAGTTCCAGTATTATGGGTAGGTTATGTTATGCAATTAGGAGTTCTCGAGGATTTTTTATACGTGCGAAAAAAGCTCGCAACGTGGCTGCTTCGTCGTGTAGCTTTTCATTAGAACGAATTTTTTTTTAGGGGTGCGATCCGAAATCTCGCTCTTGCGATTACCGATCCAGCCGAACGAGCACGAGCAGTGCTATGGGTTAACAAACTTTTTGGTGCCGAATACCACGTCGAAGTATTAAGGGACAAACGTAACCGCTATTTGGCCGCTCTTACCGTTAGCATGATAAATGACGAGTTGATCGGAATTTTTGCGGAAGATCCACCTGTTTGCGCCCTTAAGGACCTCACGAAAATGCAAATACTTCCTGCGCCTGCTGCTGAGTGGGAAAAAGACACCACGTGGGTCGATTTTGTGTCTACGCTGCCGGATAATTGTAAAGAAGTAAATTAACTTCTTAATTAATAATCGTCACCAATTGTCAGTGAATATATAATAAACTAACCGTACCTGCAGGCATCGCCCCGCAGCGCAAAAGTTGGTGCTAGAAGATTCAGCTAGCTTAATATGAAAAGTTGAAATTTTCTAAAAAATCATCAAACTTTACAAAAACCACTATAACTTTTTATTTTACAAACTGGTACTCCAGCGATCGATGATTTATTGAATTTGTGAATTACTTTTGAATCGGTAATTAGCAATTTTTGTTTTACCATCATTTTTTAGTAGTTTGTGAACTTTGAAAGTGAAAAATGTGACGAAAAACGTGATTTTTTAGTTCGAGCTACAATTTGCAGAAAATTGACATTCATTTTATTTATTCGTCAACCTGCAAAACAGTTTTATGTAATGGAAAATTGTAGATTCCTTGCAGCTTTCACGGTGACGATGGGATCTGCAAGCACGAATCCGTCGACATGGGTCAACAACTGGACAGTGTAAAGTTAACAAATTTTCAACACAAAAATGAGTACGACTCTGGGATTAACTTATTCATTCCAATGATCAGGAATTTCTATTTCTACTGTATCAAATGAGGCCGTACGCAGCTTTGATGCCTTGTCCCGATTCGAAAACCAAAGTTGCCGCTTGGATTCAAACTCTCTGTCGACTCGGTTGCACTGAATGCGATAAAATGAGAGCTCTGCGAAATGATTATGCGTATTCGCTGTACGGGTTCGTCAGAGACCTCAGAGTGGCTGGACCTTTTCAGGACTTTCCACCCAAAACCAGTTTGCCCTCCCTTTGTGAAGCTGCGAAGTATGAATCTTTACAAAAATCACCATAAGCCCCAATGTTGTCCATTACCTAAGCCGACGAAAATCAATTATCCTGATGAATTGTTATGGACTCACACACTTTGAAACGAATGCCGAATTTATGTGCCAAACCCATTTCCATTCGATAGCATGAATCAATCTGTAGCGTTCACAAAAATGCCTTGGGCAATAATCAAGTTTTGTAGACATCGGATAAAAATTTCATTTGATACTAAATCTGATGCGGGAATTAAAAGTGCTCAAGAGAAATTTGGACCGCGGGAAATCTCGTTGATATTAAAAAAAAAAACTTTATAATTTTGGAATAAATTTCGCAATTCCATTGACGACATTTCGTCTATTCAAAGGGAGAAACAATTGTTGCTAAATAAAAAAATTAATCGAGGTGATTGTGATTCTTGGATATTTCTGATTGATTCGATTTCAAATAACTTTGGGACACTTTGATCTAAAAACCCTCAATGAAACGTCAAGGCGATAACTCTTTCTTTTCCTCATTCCAGAATTGCAGCAAAGAAGCACCCGCTGACGTCTCCGTACAGTGAAGAGGCGAATTCATTTCTAGAGATCCAGCCAACCTTAGAAGACGGCGCATTTTGTTATTTCGCAATAACTGGAGAATTCGCCAATCCCGATACCTTTCTTCCGCCTTAAATGTCTCGTATGCAGATTTGCACGAAAAATCTCATTTCCGGTACTCGAAAACGTAGCCTTCAATTTGTTCACAGATCTGCTTTATTATCTGAATTGTTTGACGGCTGTAAACGCAATAAAACGATAATGGCAATGTGGCTTAAACAAAAGTCTTTCATCGACATTGTGCAAAATTTTGGCGTCAAGTTCGACTGTTCTGCATTTTTTTTGGACAACGTATTGTGGATTGTGTCTTGGCCGGAAACGATGGAGGTGGAAAGAGAAATAGGGAGACGTCTATCCTATCTTTGCATCACCATTCTTGAGTCTGGTTGCTGTCGCTATCGCCAAAATCACTATCACATCCCCATACATATATGTAGAAGCGAGAAAGAGAGAGAGAGAGAGAGAAAGAAGGGGGTATTTTTCCGCGCCTTGATATGATTAATACTACAGAGCGGTGAAGGGTAATATGGGAGGCAGAGGGGTAGGGGGTAAGAAGACGAGAGACAGGATGCCAGAGGGTTGGCGCGCTGGTCGACTCCCCCAGGCAACGTTATAGTATACCAACGCGTACAGCAAATCCCCGTCAACCGCATTCAATTACGATGTTATCGCGAATACAGATGACGGTTATTTCCTTCGGTACACCCTATACATAATGCTCGAGAGCCGTGCCAACCTCGATCTCGCGCTTTTGCGTGTTAAGTAAAGGCATATAATGGCGGCTGGCCGCCCGTGTGATTGTTTTAGGATGTATGTGAGACGATTTCGGGCAATGGGTCTACAGAGAAACAAAGTGCGATGTAGGAAAGAAAGAGCGAGAGCGAAAACGAACCATGACGATTTTTCTCGAGGGTGAGCGAGCAGCCCTCTCACCACTTCGATAACGGACATCGTGTGTGCTTTATATTCCATCTCTTCCTTATTTTTTACTTTATGTTTGTCATACTTCATACTCTGATCTGGATACGATGAAAAATCACCTGCAGACCGTTGTAAAATTCCAGAAAAACAATTTTGTTCATTTTCGAGTAGAGGTGAAGAGATTTTCATGAACAGTATGTTCTCTGCAAAGTTATAGAGTAGCATGGCCGCTCAATGTCCAGAAAGAGGCCGTCAGAATTTCGAGATGAATTAAAATAATTGAGAAATAATGAGTCCAAATCCACGAGGGGATAAAAACCATAGGATTCACTTAAGCTACTTGGGTAAAGTCGGATGATCTGGTAAAACGGTGAGCATCGCCATGGCACTGATGGGAAATACTTGTTTCGCAACAGCCGTCACCAGAACTTTATTCGCGTTAATGGAGGAACAGAAGCAACGTCGAAAAAAAGAGGAAAGAAGGAGAGAAAAGGAGAGAGATGGAAAAAGTGAGCAGACTTTGCAAAAGGGTTTGTCGGTGCGTTAACGTGCTAGTTCCACGATCCTTGGAGTTTTATAGAAATCAGGGCATATCGTAGATGAATGTGTCGGATCAGGTCTCCAGCTAAAAACTGGTCCACGTGTTTTCGTACCATTTTTTATCATTCAAAAATGGTATCCATACGACATTCGACTCGGTCCATCTTCATTTTCTCTCATCGTCATCGGACCGTTCTTCGCGCTCTCTGCAGTACCGAGAGCATCGACCATTGCAGCAGAAAATATATTAACAACCAACGGAATGACAGGTGATTGACAGAAAACGTAATTCCAAAAAGGAAAAAAAAATTTATTGCACGAAAATATATTATCCATCTCCCAAGTATTGGTAGTTGATTTATTTATTTAGTCAGTTCAATTCCATCGCGTGTTATCATTCAAATAAACATAAAGTTGATTGCTTATCATAAGAAGCTTTGAACAGTAAGAGAAACGAAGAAAAAATAGGGCCGTATATGTTGACAGTTTGACAAGTAATCTCGTATTTTTGTCGACAAGGTATTTACTGGTCGAGTTCATGTTTTTCGTTTTTTGCGCTGGGACTCCCTTTTTAACTATCTCTTACTTTCTTCGCTCATAGAGTATTACTTTGAGCTGTCGACCTTTTCGAACATGTAACGGGAAACCGTGTAAGCCCGTCATCTCCCTACTGGTTTCAAAACTAACCTTCTCTAACTCGCAATCATGTGAATCGACCAAATCGGAGTTACTTTCTATGTAATACGGTTCCGTGAAATTTTACGAACTTACTGATAACTTTGAAAGTCCTTCTAAGCAGAACGTCGGTAAGTACATGACGAAAGTAATAACTTTGTAAAAATGAGTACCTGAAATGACTGCATATCTGGCTTAATTCATTCGTCCACGCGGTGTTTTGCGATTATGCCAGTTTCCCGTAATCCATACGCCCAGAACCACTAGAAGGTAATGTCTGCTTTCATCTCTGTGGAGCTTGATCCGGAAAGTTCATTGGCTGTGCCGGTTGCCCTGAGTCCAGAATTTCTCGGACTAACAGAACTACTGCCGGGTCCGAGCACCCCATTCGCGTTACTGCTCACATCTGCAGTCACGGCGAGGTGTGGGCTTCCAGAAGAATTGTCAGTAGTACCTGTTCCTGTCACTGCGTAGCCTGAATTGAAAGAACCACTGGCAGTAGCGGACGTTGCGACCGAGCCATCTTTTGAACTTGCAGAATCAATGCCGGTGCTGGCTGCCTCGAGTTCAGGATATCCCGGACCGGCGGAACCACTGGTGAGACCGACCCCCCCAGACACTTGACCGCCCACATCTGCGGTGACGGCGTACTGTAAGAATCCAGAACCATTGTCAACAGGCCCTGCTCCTATCACTGCGTAGCCTGAACCGGAAAAACCGCTGTTGATGTCGGCCGTTCCAAACAAGTTATCGATCAATTTTGCAAAATCGGTGCCGGCGACAGCTGCTACAGGCCCGGTAACGCTTGGAGCCTGAGAACTACCGGCGACATTGAACACTCCAGTCAAGTGACCGCTTGCATCTGCAGTCACGGCGATGTGTGAGCTTCCAGAACCGATGTTAAAAGCCCCTGGTCCTATCACTACGTAGCCTGAATCGGAAAGACTACTTTGGATGCCGACCGCTCCAAACAAGTTATCGATCACTTTTACAAGATCAGTGCCGGTGCCGGTTGCTGCAGGCCCGTTAACCTTCGGACTATTGGAACCACTGGTGACACCCAACGACCCAGTCATACGACCGCCCGCATTTGCAGTCATGTCGTAATGTGAGCGTCCAGAATTGTCAGTCCGTGCTCCTATCATTGCGAAGCCTGAACCGGAAGAACTACCGGCGATGCTGGCCATTCCAAACGAGTTATCGATCGATTTTGCAGATCCATTGTCGGTGTTGGCTGGCGCAGGCCCGGTAACCACCGGACTATCAGAACCATCAGGTCCATTTAGTGGAAGTGACTGCAAAAATTACAAAAAATTTGTAGAACTAAATACATATGCCAATTATGAATTGTATGCGGTAAACAATTAAAGTGCCTTACCTGAACTAGCGCACAGCTAACAAGAGCGGCGAACGCAATGTTGATCAGCATTGTGTCTGCAAATCGGTTTGTATGCTGATAGGGAGAAGATTCAAGAATGAGATCGAGTTTCATGATGATTTCCTAACTAGTTAGTGCATTTTAGGTTGTTGTTTCTGAGCATGATGAATTGTGTTCCAAGACTCAGTTTATCGCAAGGTTTTTTATTTTTTTCAAACTAATTCAAATTTAAATCGTGACACAAAGTATAACCAATCGAATTATTGTCCAGAAAACTCCATTGTCAAGTGCGAGTTATAAATAATTGCCGAGAATATCTGCTTGGAATCCACGCACGGAATACGATGAATTAAATGTTTATAAATGCTGGACTGACCTAAACATTACGTCTAGAAAACGGAACTTACTTATTACGTGTTTGAGTTTTGACTGAGTTGCCAAACTTGTCGAGTTCTCGAAGTTAATACACAAGGAGCCCGGAGGAGCGGCCTTTTTATCCTCGTCCACCCGTTCTCATGTAAGATAACAGACAATGTAGGTGGGATGTAGCTGTTAGTATTTCAGCTATGTAAACGGCATGCATAAGTTCGTGTTCATGTATTGATCTTTTATGGCAACGTGTTGATGTACTGATCTTTTACGTCCACGTGTCGTTTTCAAAAATTTCAAAGAATTTTTGTCTTTTTTCCTGTTGACACAATTGGCTGTATTTTTAGAGAATCAATATGGAGCTGCTATACTACAAAAACATTCAGACGTCTCACCATGAAATTAAATAATCAACGTCTGAACTAAGTACGAAGCATGTTACGAAATATTTTCAGCTGATGATTGAACAAATTTTTCAGCCCAAAAACAGTGAGGTAATTCAGAAGGTCGAAAAGTTAAAATACGAAGCTTGTATTTGATCGATTGTGATTTGCGCTTAGCGATAACTTTTAGAAAGTGAACAAAATGCACTTAAAATTCAAAAGATGCACCTTAAGAAAAACTCTCTTGAATTTTATCGGGAGAGACATAGAGGTGTCATTATCTAGAACCATTTTCTGAGCAAGAACTCTCCATATCAAGCTGGCTTCTCACTATTGTTGAAAAATCTCGCAAAAAAAAAAAAACAAGTGAATTGAAAATGATCAGAAAGCGACATTTTATTGTCGATACCCTCTTGGTAATTAGACTAAGTATGTCTCTAATTCGTGTTATACTTTTTCTGATTCAGTTGCATGAAGGCTGTTAGTTAAACGTAACGGAAAAGTTTTTCTAAACAGGTCTATAAGATTTTACTCAACCTTCAACGTTATCAGCACGTTATACATTGAGCCAAAACCAATAGCATGTTTCTGTATAGGAAAGGTAATAGGGAAACGTTTACATTGGAACTGCTCTTTGCTATACATGTAGCTGCGCTCACGGTTGTTGAGCCATAAAGCAGGGCGCAAAGTTAAAGAAATCGGGAGCACGTAAAGGGCGTTAAAATTAACGACGCAGGAACAAAGTATTGTATGACTTCGCTCGATGCTCTTGGCGTCGAAAGATGGACGAGGTTTGTACCACGGGAGTGACCTCTGATGGGTCTCTTCGAAGTGCGAGCGTTGGTACTTTTTTTTTCATGTAACAAAAACACAAGAACATTGACTTCCTCTTTCTCACTCTTTCAGTTAACGAGTAAAAGTCTCCAACTCGTAATACGTTTGTGTTAAATCACGTGAGTTACGACCTTTTGTTAAGCAAGGATCGTTGAGTCGGTTCATAGGTAACGTAAAGAAGCGAATGGAGGAGTAAAGTGGGTGCTCGTATAGTAACTGCAGGGGGAAGTCGAAATTGCTTGCTACAAAAGGCTGTAATCAAATACTTAAAACCAATGCTGGTACATGCGTCTAGTCCAGGTCATGAAGATCCGTGAACGAATAATCTGATAACGGACTTTGTCCAACACCTTTCCCCCTTTTCTCATGTTTCGAGCTTAAACATAAATAGTAGTAAATAAGAATTTTGATCCTCCTTCCATTTTGGTTCCCTAGGTGGATTGTTTCAGGTGTTTTTAATGAAAAAAGTTGCGTTTTGGCCAGAAAGTAAAAGGAAAGAAAAGGAAGCTGGAATACATTGAATCTAGATGAAGTTAAGGATGGAGAGTGCGCGTTTCTTCTAATTTACAGAGAACGGAGTTTCTATAATAAAATAATAAACGTGGAATCGTCAAATAAACATTTTGGCACAGAGCGCAGAACCGAGGATTGGGAAAGTGATGGACGAGTGTTGCCCCTCGAATCTGGGTAGCGGGCAAAGGGAGGAAAGAGCAAGGAAGAGAGAGAGAGGGAACGAGAGGGGGGTGGAAGATAGTGCAAAAAGAGAAAAGTTTAACCGGCTGTTAGGATCGTAATACGTTGTAACACCCGGTACTTAGCGGAGTATAAATAAGCGTTAAATCCGTGCTTAGGAGGCTTAATCTGTACTTTTTTCCCTTTTTCTCCGTCTCGGTGAAACGTATCCGTAGGCGCGAAATGGTGAGTCCAGAATATATTATCACAAAGTTCCGCTGGCACGACTCTTTACCGAGAGCCGCCAGAGGTGGAGAGAAGGAAGATGATAATGTCCTTCGACGAATCCTTTTTTCCAGCTTCTTTTCGGCATCCAGCGCGGTACCACGAAGGCAGAGTGGAAAAACTCGCTGTGGCGATAGATAACGAAGCACGTACTTGACGCCCCTTAAATACGGGAGGGAAAGACGCCGAGGTCTCTTGCACGAGCTGTTTCCTACTTTTCGGGTCCTATCGTGGTTAATTTAGGTTGATCGAATTGCAAGAAGAGGAAGTGAAGATGGGTCCGAATATATTTATATGTATCAAAGACGGCGAGAACCCCCGAAGCGAATATAAGCAAACCCTAATCTCACCTAATCCTCTGGTCATACGAATTAATGTTACGATCTTGGGCTTGGTGGGCAGGATGAGTTGATGGCCCATCCGGACGGGAGTCTCCAAGTTCGATTCCGGTTCCTCCAATTGCCAGTTATTCAGCACATTGATGTGGCTTCGAATACACAGGTATAGTGCAAATGTGTATTGAAAAGTCCCAAGAATCACTCCAATCCTTATTTAAAATGTTGCAAAGTTTTTAAATTCCAAGAGGATCACTTTTCCATCAGATGGAAATATTTCCCATCAGAGGAGCATAACGAAAAAATGTCTATCTCACAGAATAAACTAAGAACCGCTTGAGCAATTTTGGTGAAAATTTCATTTTTTATAAAATACCTTCATCGCCCCGAAAACAATAGAAAATGAATTCTTTTTGAAGCTCCCTGGTATACATATTGGACGTACAGTATATGGCACTGAACTAGTAAACTATTATTCGCACCCCTTGAATTCTAACGGTTTCCCTGGTGGTATTCGCGAGAAGTATCCGTCGCCAGGAGAACTTGCACTCTGTGAATAGTGTACCGGGAACGCATAGAACCTAGAATAGGAAAAGCGAAGCGTGCTGGCGAGCGAAATCGTATATACTTCGCGGTCGTTACAGTATGGAGGAGTGAGGGAGAATTTAAGCAAAGACAAGAGGTACGACGAGAGACCCCGAGGACGAGGGTGGTTGCTAACGACCTTCGCCAGACCAGCAGGGCCGTTAACTGCTCGCTCCGCTTCTGCAAACCTTACACATGTACCGTAGATGTGTACATATAAGATTATATATACACCTCTCCCGTACACACAGGGGCATATAGACGAGCGAAAGCACCGAAGGGGGTGGTATATTCTCTCTACCACATCCCAACACGACTATTCCTTCGTACAAGTGAGAAAGAGAACCAAGAAACAAGGAAGAAACACCTCTCACGCTCACACAACGTGATGACGACGACCACCACTTTCACGGCCATAGAAGACTCTGCACATAGTCTTTCCAGATACTATACCAATGCCGAATGGCTAAGCTATTGGGAACAATGTCTTGTTAGGTGGTTTGCTTTGCGGTAATCGTTCGAACGAGCTCCACAGACTTCCACACCATCAGACACCAAAGTCGTTATGCCGCATCGGACCCTCATGCTAAAAGTTCTCTTTCACCCTCTCCATCTCTCTTCCGCGCTCGTTTTGACCAAAGAATAATTGCACCTCCAGTACCCTACGATATCTTAACGCACTCCAAGTGGTCGTTCAAACGATTTCAATTTGAAACAGCAACCTTCGATGAAACATTTTCCGCTGATATCGTTTTCCTGACCGCGTGCAACCGTCAAATCTATGGATGTCATTTCGACTGAAAAGTATCAAAAATTCGACATTCAACTGTTCCGACTGAATCAAAGGAGTAGTAGTAACTTGAACAAATCTTTCTTCAGGTTTTGACCCTTTTGGCTACAAGCCTGATTGCCGAGATTGCGGTGACTAATATGCATGAAAGGAGCGAGGAAAAGCAGGGCGTTCCACAGAGGAAGAATCATCGTTGGGATTCGCGTAATCGGTGAGAGATGATCGCCTATCTTACGACTTGATTGGTACTCATTAAAGGAAACGCGTTCACGGGACCCAGGGGAGCAGGCACGAGTCTTCTCGCTCGTCGGAAACTTTGTAAGTCTACGACGGAATTAATATGAGGCTCGAGAGACGAAGGAAAATGTGTATACCGTATATATAAATCTACCGAAGTTGAATTGTACGGGGTTTGCGAGGAAAGCAGGGCGTGATGCCATCCTCGGAGAAAGAAAGCAAGAACGAGGGCACGGGGAGCACAAGTTTCAGGATATTTGGCATCAACCTCGTCCCAGATAATGGCGGACAAATTATAAGCACGAGAAACGAATACGTAATTCAGAAAATGTCTAAGGAGGCAAAAAGGAAATGTCGTAAACTGGATGAAGCTCCATTGGAATACTTATCCTAAGAACAAAGCGTAAACACGCTACCCGAGGCTCTAACAACATTTAGATACACTTTAACAGCAGAAAAATAAATTAAACTAGATTCTTTCGTTGTGCCGAAAAAATGCCAGTCCAAGTGCAAAAGAGCAAACTAAAAGATTCCACCATCTCAAAGCTGACGTTTCCCTACTTGGAGCTTTTCACTTTTTTTCATTTCAGTGTATACGTATGCACGAGAGCATGGAGCGAGAGAATAAAATTGTGTATAGGGGTGAAATAGGCCTCAAGGGTACGTCACGACACAGGCAGGAAAAGCTATCAAAGTTTTACTGTGCGTACACGCTGGCCTTCTCTTACTCACTCTTTTACTTTAGACATGGTCGAAACATAGTCGAGAGATGGCGTTACTCTCTGCCATGTCAGGTCCACGGAGTGAAGTTAAAAGGTGGTTTGAAGGGTTATGACCGGCCATCCTGGGTTATGGGTGGCGATTGCCACTGATAGAATCAGCGTTCTGCACCCGTGCTTTTCCTCATAATCACTTTTGGATTAATTAAATTTTACGCCCGAGCGTCGATAAACGTTAAATTTAACGGTGCACAACGATGCTGATGCTTGCGGGCTCCTGGTCATTTCGCGAATGCGACACTCGCAACCACCTACGTGTGTATCTCTGTAAATATTCTACACCCATACATTTATAAAAGTGTGTATGTGTCGTAGAATTTGGCGGTGGAGCGGTGGTCAGTGTTGTATACAGTCGAAATCAAACGGACATTGCTCGGATAGAGCCGAGTTTCGAAAGGCCTCCCACGGATGTCCTGTACGCAATACACCTCCCTCTGCCAACCCCTTCCATCAGTGTTACTCCTGGTCGATCGGATTTCAGCGCCGAAATAATGGGCTCTCATTTCACTACATGTGGCATAACCTACATGCCTATATGCGTAAACAGTGTATATAGAAATAACATTTAAAAAAAATAAACAAAACAAGCGAAAAATAATGAAAAAACAAAGGACCGATGAAAATTTACCGATGCACAACGCCGACGTCAAAAGTAATATATGTTTCGGCATCTATTGGATTGATAAATAGTATATTACACACCTAGGGCAGGAAAATAAGGAAAGTCTCAGAACACATGTCATTGTCGGCCGAGGCGAAGCCGAGGCTGACAAACATGTGTTCTGAGGCTTCCTTTTTTCCTGGTCGAGGTGTGTATACGATTTTTCGGCCCGGAGGACAGAAAAAAATATATCCTCATTACATTTATCGAAGACTTCATCAAAACGAGCCGGAACATTTTTACCTGTTACCGCTTCACCAAAAATTTGTCAGACGTACTAAGCTGTTTGTCTTTGTTATCGCTTAGACGACGCTATTTGGTTTGTTCTGCAAACAGACGATTAGTAGTTGCGTAACCAGCACAGATGCTGTTTTGAGGAAATGAAACACTCACGGATAGGATCTACTTACAGTGTCATATTTTATAGTCCTTCTTGACAGGATGCCGTTCTATTATTATCCTCAGTTGCCAAATAATAATGCATATAAGAAATCTGCCACACAAATTTTTTCACATTACCCATAAATATTCCAACTGCAGCACTGTATCAGGTCGGTGCCCCTCACTCGGTGCTCGCTTGCTCCGAAGCTCAGGTGATAAAGAGAAATTGCAATAATAGGACATTGAACAGTATTTAAAAAAAACTACTGCATAGCAATGAGCTACGACATTTGACAGTTTTTTTTGCAGTTCCGTTTAACCTTCGTTTGGAAAAATGATTGCCCAAATTTGCTTAGTGGTTTTCTTAGGCTCCGTGCTCATCCAAGTAAGTTATTCCAATTCTTTTGTCGATTGTGTAAACGACTATTTGTGAGTATATTGAGTAATTTGTTACGTGATTCTAAAATGTTCTTCGTTTAGGGTAGTCCATTGCTAGTGACTGACCAGGATATCCGAGTGAGTAATTATTAAGCGTAGTATAAAATTTGATTGTTTTTAATGGAACGTTTTATTTCAAAAGCCTACGAAACCTTTTTTTTTAATAACAGGACTGGAACAGAGCTGTGGACATCATACACAAGGCACTTGCATCGGTAAATATTTTTTAATGCAGATCGGACGAACTAACAACCTAAAATGTGGATCGAAATTAATGGAATTTTTTTATTTTTATTCTTAGGAGGGCCGGCACGTACCTATTTCCCAAAATACAGATAAAAAAGTGGTAAACATGAATAAATAAGGCATTCGATTTTATTAATCTCTGAATATAATTCTTTGGCAATTGTTCACGCATCGACCGCATTTGCAACTTTTGAAAAATCTCAACCATTCATTTTCTATTTCCATTCGCAGATCTTGAAGGGTATATTCGATAGTACGTTCCTTGCAGGTGCAGTGGTATGTCCTTGAAAATACAATTTTATATAAAAAAAAAGGAAAAATATCGTTTAAATTGCGAGCATGCATTTTTTGTTTCATTCATAGGTAAAAGCTCCTGTCGCAGTCCCAACAAACATCGCCAGCATGGTAAATAATTCACGAACTGACTAGTCAAAAAATCATTAATTCAATTGCAGTGAGCAATCACTCGAAACTGTAATAAAAATTCATTTCAATGTACTTGTGTGTGAATTATTACGAATGTCTTGATTGTTATACCACATAGGACAATATTCACTAACAAAAAATATAAAAATCCTTTTACTCTATAAGAAGGGAGGTGAAGAATTGAGCTTGAGAAAATGAAGTTAACGAATTTTCCGTTCATGATGAAACGTGTTCAACGAAAATACGATTTTGAGCTCGAAATTTGTTGTCGTTCCCAGGGTGTACAGGAATTTTGGAAATGGTTGTCCACTGCGTTTCAACAGCTCCTTACACCACGCATTAAGCGAAAACTCCCACAGGTAAATAATCAACAACCGATTTTTCTTGGAAATGAAACCAAAAATATCATTTCAATTAACAGGATATTTTGTATACTAATCAATCAAACGCTGTTTGTTTCTTTTTCAGTGATATGCAGAGCTCTTCGGTGTGGCTGTGAGAGAGAAAAAGTTGAAACTCAAACAAAAGTCCGAGAGGAACAACGTATGTGAACAAAGAGTCAATCAAACAAGGTCAACCAAAGTTGATTGAACTCAAAATAACTTTAATGATAATTTACGAGTATGAAAAATATTGACGAAGCCAGTTACTGTGAGAAATAAACGAGCTCATCAAAAATGAACTGAAAAATTGCGAAAACTGTTACAGCGAAAATAAAAATTAATCCTTCGACGTAAACCGCATTTTTTACCTATTCCGGTAACCTGGGGTCATGAATGACGCCAATTTTAAAAAATTTATATCTCCGGTAAAATTTAACAGAAAGGGTTCAACGTGGGCGCATTCTTTTCGTTTTTTTTCATGCAGGATCACGTGAGCTTGCGAAAGTTTTGCTGAAAGTCAAATAATAAGTAAAAAAATTCGGTAAAACGATTAAAAAAAAAAAAAAACGGGAGAACGAAAAGAGATAGTGCGCCAGAATTAAGTTACCGTTCTAGGGTTAATAATTCCAATACTTGCCCAGCTTCTGGTTCCAATTAGTCATGCCGACTCGTGACTTTTGCTTCGAGACACTGGCGAGAAAGTCGTCTGTACCGAGCATCGCTTGACAAGCAACATTGTAAGTTGAGTAAATACAAAAAAGCCTAATCTCTGGCATACAAACCGGCGCGACTTGCCTTCGTTGTGAAAGCATTTAAATTTTGAGGCTCGCTATCGAGACGGTATGCCGTCTCTCTAGATTTTCAGATCAAAACGATTGCTCCTATACAAAACTCACAAATGTATTCCATGTTTTATATTCACGTGAACCGTACAGGTAAAATTTTTTTTTTTCGTAATTTGATGCCATGATCGAATTCATCGGAAATAAAGAAATGACTATAAAATAAAATTGGGTATTCATTGATTGCGCATAATTCTCACGAACCCACTCGGAAAAACGAAATTTTATTTCTCCCTCGGTTTGATAACTGATATAACGATTTATACGAATGATTCAATTGAGCAAATGAAAAAAAAGAGAGCTAGTATGATAATCCGATGCAGTCCGATACAACGAGAAACGGAGAAAGGGCAGAAACTGAGGAAGAGAAAAAAATCGAGACCACGGATGAGCAGCGTCGTACAGATACTGCTATGCTGCTGCTGCTACTGGTAATTAAATTAATTAGCCGTCTCCCATTGCCGCCTTCACGTATATACTCTCTCTTTCCACGAGCGTCTTAATTATCAGGCAACTTCGCGGATGTCTCTCCCTGTCTCTGCTACTAACAGTCTTTCGTTTTCTATATCGTTATTCGGCTTGCCACCCCTTCATACCCTTTTGTTCGTTTCCGCCAGATTTATACATATACTCTTTCCTCTTTCTCTCTCTCTCTGTACTTTTTTTCCCTTCCGGCGTTCGCCCCCGTTCTTCCGGCTATTTATGAGGTTTTTACTTAATCCTTGAGAACGCAGAACAATCGGTGCTTAGTCGAGAAAGACCCAATGATTAATTCGTCGTTGATTTCCAAAGGTACGCAGGACGTTTCGTGTCAAGGGTCCTAATTTTTTGGTGAAATAATTTTTAAGGGTTCTCCGAGTGTTTCGACGCGAGGACACGACAATCTTGCACGGAAAATTAGTTTTAGATCACGATCTGAAATTTTTTTTTTTCTAATTTTCCGGTTTGACTCTCGGTTTCGGATTTCGTTGAAAACAAAAAAAACTGTTCATGGTATAAATTCATCGGAGACAATTGATCTACCAACCCAGAACATGAACGACCGTTCGTTTGCGTTTTAGTGAATTCCAGTGATTTTAAGTTAAATCTCCGATACATCGAGAAACAACGTCTTGGTGCGGTTTCATGTTCGTCGTTCTTTGGGATCTTTTGCTAGCAGCCTGTCGATCTTTCTCTCTCTCATGCCTACGTTTCCCTTTCAAGATATGCAAGAACCCAAGCACTCTGGGTAATTAGAAGTGGAATTATATTCACGAAGCTGTGTCGCTTTACAAATAGGAATCTCTCTCGCTCTCTTTCTTAATAAATTTCTTCCGCCTTTTCCCGTTTTTGTTACGTTAAATGAAGTTGCACAAGAATGAAGTAGAAAACAATTGTGCTCTTTAGTGCCTCGATTTGCCGGTACTCGGAAGGAGCTGGCAAGGCTGCAGTTTCCTGGACAGATAACTAAGTAATATGTTTCAGGGAAATTAATGCCGCGAGAAGTCAGAGGTCAATGATTGCTAGCGATCCCAATGTACCGATCGCGATAACAAAACATTTTGAGATTAATTTCAGGAAGTATCCATAAACGAGAATCAGAGCTGGGTAATTCGGGAATCTTTGCGATTATTCTACGGACTGCCCGAGAAGAAAGTTCTTAAACGTTACGAAGGACTTCACCCACGTATCGAGTCCTAACAAGCATAAGGATTCCCTCCTTACGCTCGAGCATGTAAATTTCCTGTGGATTAAGGCCTTTTGGTTCCTGCTGGCGCAGTCGATATAGGCGGAACTGTATATACAAAATAAGTAGACCTTAAGGTCTGCCTTGCACAGTTTAGTTTTTAATGATTATTGCGCGACCGAGCGGTACGAACGAGCCAGTTCAAACCCAAGAAACGTCAGGTAGGTATTACCGCTTCGTGAATTCTCTTCTTTCTCCCTTTCGTGCTACGAGGCCTTACGCGGCATTTGCATATCTTTCCACCCTTCAGAAATTACCCTGGCTCTACTCACTTCTTCTCTATCTTGTTCTTTCCCCCTCAACCTTTTCCCCCTTTTCTACTAACCGCCTTCCTTCTTTCTTTTCGACTTTTTCTTTCCTGCTCACCCTTCATCGGTTCCACGTGCTTACACAAGTTTTAAGCTCTCTGCCTCTCTTTCTTCTCCATTCCACACGCATATAAATACATACAATAAAAGTTGATGGCAGAAAAAAGTGAGCTGTGAAATTCTCTTCTTCAGATTTCACCAACACCCGACCCTCCTTGCCCGTTTCCTACCAAGTCTTTGAAGTTTTACTCTCAAGCACCTTAATTGCCGTTTGTTGGTGATTCCGCATCGGGTCGGTTTCTCGACTTGGTCAAAAAGTTAAAAATTCTAAAGCGAAGCTATTTTTTTGACTCTTGCAGATTTTTGTACCAAAAAACGCTTCTTCGGTTTATTTTTCGTTACATTTTGGCACGGACCCTAATTAGTATCCGTCAAACTTGTTGCTCTACTTAATGACGAGCATTCACGCATTTCAAGCCTTAAAAATACTCTCCCCAATAAAAGTCTTGCCGCATCCTTTCGATCGAACTAAAATAATTCGCTGGAGGTGGGTCTGCGTTTTATGGGACGAAACGTACATCGAAACCCTATCAATTCGATCGACGATTTAACGGAATCGATGGCGATCGTGTATAATGGTTCGTTACGAAACTCACTCCACGAACTAACGGCGAACAAAACGTATATGTACGCGGATACACGTTCGCTCGCCGTATACAGTTTATCTTGAATCAGTACAGTTGAGAACGACTAGACTCGCAGGTTCATAACCTTCTCGTATCAGAAGAAACGTACGTGCAGTTAGCAAGTTGTTTAGCGGGCTCTGCTTTGCTCTTGTCCACGTTAAATAATCGTCTCGTAAATTTGCAAAGCTGGAAAAAAGGTTGAAATGATGAGGCGAATCTAAACGGACGATCCGCGTTGGAAAATTTCGAATAGAAATGAAATACATAACGTCGAGGCATAACGTGGAAGGAGTTCGAATTGCGGGTCATGTTCGCCGATAGAAAAAGGGCAAAAAATCGGTAAGCAGAAAGTTGGCATCGGTTGGCATTGAAGCATAGGAGAAAGGGCGATGAGAAGATGATGCGCTGCTGTTGATGGTTTCATGAAGTGTGTCCTTTGCACGAAGAAGAGCCGGATATCAAGAGAGAAAACCACGTCCGGACGAGTGAACAGCGTTAGAAGACCATCATCAGAGATGAGAAATCTCAACAAAGATATTTCGGTTCACAAGGGTCCTCTTGGTTTGGTGTGTGTTGAAGGAGCAAATAATATTCTCTCAGTGAGCGTTATAGAGCTTGGTTATATGTGGGAGAAGAGCGTAAGTAAAGGACAACAAATTTCTAGAGCTGGTGCGGTGGAAGATGCTTGAATGGTGGACAAGGCAAATGGTGGAGAGAGGAACTCGCTTGTGTATAGAGATGCTATCTGTATTTCATTAACATTATTCTCAGCTGCGGTAAACTTGGCCACCCTTTGCAGAGACCACCGTTCCAGAAACTGTAACCATCCTCGTCGTCGTCGTCGTCGTCGTTTCGAGCTATAGCATCAAAAACTACCCACTCCCGCCTGACTAACTCGTACCTACTTCCACAACGCTCAATTGTGTGCGCTCCGAACCAGCACCACAAGAATCTTCCGTCCCGACAAAGAAAGAGGAACAAAGAAAGACTTCCATATTTACAACCCTTAAAATCTTTCAAGAGTAACAGGCCAAAACGACGAAGCACAGACGACTGAACAACTAGCCGATTACCGATATACAGAGTACTTCTTTGTCACTCACTCGGTTTGATTTGCATCCAGGAACTTCGTTAAGTCGATTACAGCGTTCCCAATGCACCCCCAATGAATCTATTCCGACTCAACCAAATGCAATCAAATCCAAATGATTCATCAGTAATTATTAAAAATGTTACCTGCGTCATCCAGATGAATCTAGAAAATGAGATTCTCATAAAACGAGCAAATGTGATGAAAAAAACAATTCTGCTGCGATGAAAAAAAAAAACGTTGCAAATTGCTTCGTCCAGATTTAGCACGATGCTCAAATCTAGAGGAAGCGTTTTGCAACTTTCAATTTGCAGCGTTTTTCATCAAATTTTCACTCATTTATCGATTTTCAACTTTTCTTTGAAAATGAAAGACTTTTACACAATATTTTAGAAAACTTGAAGCGTTTAGACGATTTTTCTTTCAATAATGTTCTTAGAATTCGAAGAATCATAGAATTTAAACCGTTCAACGGAGAGTCCTCTACGAGAAAGCAAAATAACAATAATGAGTTATTTTAATAATCTACTGAATTCACAGCAAACCTGGGTAAAAATACCGCCATGATAAAATTCCACTTCATTAGTGTAACATTCCATTGTAAATATATTTCTACCATCGTGCTTCTGAAACTTCTCCACTCGTCATAAACCAGAGGAAGTGAGACTTCGTAATGAACGAACAAGTTTTAATTCGTTTCCATCATAATTTTTATTCAGTTGAAATAATGCTAACCTGCCCGTCAAACCGTTGAATGATTTTCAAGAATTTCGTGCTGATGCTTCGTTCTTACGAATCTCAGAGTAATTATTTGATCGAGGCAGTTTGGAATGGATTCAATGCACGGGTGTGAGTAAACACAAGTTATATATCGTAAGCACTGTTTTTTTTCGGTGTCCAGAGGTGAATTGAATAGCAACAAACTCGATGGTATTATACGGCAATAAAATTTTATTCGGCCAACATTTATTGGGGCATTGGGAAAGGCAGTGAGCACAGGTTTTGTGTGTGGCTCTCACGAGGGTCAGATCCGCCGTTGGTTTGGGGTGTGAAAGGGAAACTGGGCAGGAAAAGCCTACGGCAACAAGCCCAGAAACTGAAGTCGAAAACCAACTGCACATACGTTACACTCCATATAACGACAAATTATTGTTATGCGAGATAAAAATAGCGTCAATTCCCGGAGCGTCGATTCGGTCGCGCAACGCGAGTTCCCCCTTCGCTTCGATGCTTTTTGTTCGAGTCTATCGCACTGGGTGTCGGCTGAACTAATCTCTCGATATTTTTACGAGTTTATACCTTCCTATTTACTTATTTTCCTAGCTACCGAAGCGTGGCTGTTGTCCACGAGGTAACAATTCAAGCGCACCGTTTCGAAGATCCCGCCAAATCCCCGTGGCGATGAAGCGTAAAGTATGTAAGAAAATGACGATGCGAACGTGATGTCTGGAAAACAAGGATCACCCCGAAAAAAGGGTTATGGTTGAAATAATTATTTAGAGAAAGCAAAACTTTCCGAGTTGTAGGAAAATCTGGAGCTCATCTCGTTCGCATATCAATTCGCACCACACTCGATTAATTACCTTCACGAAACAAAAAAAATTTTAATTGCTTCCTCCAGATGCTCGATGCATCGTCGAGCTCCGAGAAGAAAGAAAAAAAATGAATAAAATTTGAAATATGGAAGATAGCCTAAAATTTTTAAATCCAGCTGCGTGCGTACCCAGCGCATACGCGTTTCCCGTAACACGCGACAGCGTCACATACACTCCCACCTGATCCTCGTTGCTCGCTAAATTGACGACATAATCCGCCATAAATCAGGATTACCGAAACTTCGATGCGCGCTGCCTAACCCCTTGTGCAGAGCAGCAGCTTCGAATGTGTGCTGTTCCATTATAAATCACTATGTACAAAAAAAAAAAACTAGACAAAAATGGAATCAACATCCTCACGAAAAGAAGGACGACAAAGATTTTCCGCTCACTATGAAAAGCCGTGTCTACGGGAAGGACGAGAAAAAACCTTGAGCTCGTACGACTATTTCATGTTTTAGCTACTGTGTGTGTCTGCTATCTCGGTGAAGATCATCGTACCCTACTTGGGCGGCTCTCAGGTACAGTAAAGAAGAGAATGCTCGTGCTATACTTTGTCTCATTGTTAACAACGACTCCGAAGGGGGAGACAGCGAAAGGGGCGTCCAGAGACGACAGAGAAAGAACGAGGAGATGGGCGAGCTGAGATTTCGTTCTTTTGGCGTTTATGACACGGAGTCACGAGAGCTGAGACATCTTCGTTCCGTACGCCTTAATGTGAGAATATGTTTAAGCGTCAAATCTCTATATACATAAAAATCTATACTACAAAATTATGTTTGTGTCCTTTTCATGCAAAAACCTCCGAATCAATTTTAATCTTTCACAGGAATGAAGCTCATGAATGAGAATAGGTTCGAGGCTGTATTGCATTCCGATGATTTCATTTTTTTGGGAACCCGAACGAAAAAACCACCGAAAAATGATAATAAATGAAAAATCGCTAATGACCAATTCAAAGATAATTCGAAAACGAAGATAATGAGCAGTAGCTTGAGTGCAAGTATGTTAAAAAAAAAAATTATAACGATTTTTGAAAAATCAAAGTTTGAACATTTTGGAACAAAAAATTTCAACTTCTCATGTTAAGCTCGTCGGTGTATATAGCCACGAAGCCCCAGGGATGGCAAACGAAAGGAATCAGAACGAAAAAAAACGTGTAACAGTCACTCCGTAGGCAAATACATAATTCTAACTGGCGTTGCTCGCGAGACACGAGCAATAAATACAGCTTCGCGTATCCCACCCTCCGAAGCATGAGACGCGAGGATCGAAAAAAATCCTTAGTGCAAACGCACCGCTGATTCTTTGCAATTTACAGCCTCGAGTTTGTAGCCAAAAATACGAAAGAATAGTTAGTGTCTGCGGACTTGTTAGCAGAATTTCGAAACTACCGCCAGTCGCCAGGAGAGTCCGTGAAAAAAAATCGATACTCCGGATTCTTTCGTTTCATATAAATTTCAATTTACGTGCAATAAAGTGCGACAAATGTCTGGGCAGTGATTAGAAGCAGTGACCTTGGAATTTCACGATGTAGCAATCGAGAATCCTTGATATTATCAAACGATCGCGAGAACCGAGTTTCATCGTTCTCGCGGCAAAATGCTGGAATCAAGGAGGATCGTTGACCCAAGAATCTAAAGGACCACCGCTCAGCGATGTGTAGTCGATGATATCGAGGAGGAAATCGCAGAAGCAAAACGAGGAAAGGGACGAAATAAAATAGTAAAATTACAAGATTCTGTGTCTGCCGACGAATGGTGCTGAAGGGAAAGTTTATCGTCGCCGAAACGGGATGGATAAGTGGTACTTGGCTGTATAACGAGGGGACCGTTTCTACTGCCGAATTACCACCGCACATTTTCTATCTCTCTCTCTCGAGTCTCTCATGCCAACGCGAAACGGAGAAGAATGACGTCAGTTTGTCGCGTACACCACAAAGATATCTTCTTCTTATAATACACTCGCAGTACACATGTACGTTTCTATGTCTCTTCTATTCTTATACGAAAGTTTCAACGATGCTACTTCGAATCACTATCGCACACAGCTCGTTTCACGACTAATAAACTCATGTGCGTCCTCACCATCGCCTATTGTTTTGTCGTTCTCTTATGGAATATTTGAATCACTCAAGAAGATTTGACGAAAGTAAAACGTGCGCTAGAGTCGGGAGAATTTCAAGAAATCCCCAAAATCCCCGAAATCTCACAATTTTGCTTTGTCTCCACACGTTCATGTAAAGCAGAAAGAAAGTAATTATGCTGATTGGACGTTTCGTTAAACGTGGCTTAATCGGTAAACTGTAATAATAGCGCGAAATTCCTAATTAGCTCAAAATACATTTCACGCAAACATGACTAAACCAATCTTGAAAAATCGTTCACAAAGAAAGAAGCTCAGGAATCAAAATAGAGTTTAGATTTTATTGCATTACGACAATTTTTGTTTTTTCGGGAACCCGGAACCAAAAAATCACATTTTTCGTCATATTTTCCATTTTCAAAGTTCACAAGCAACTGAAAAATGAAAAATCGCTAATTACCGATTTAAAGATAATTCGAAAATGAAGATAATGAGCGGCAGCTTGAGTGCCAGTTTGCAAAAAAAAAAAAGTACTAGCGATTTTCGTAAAATCATAATTTGAAGATTTTCAGTGTATTTTTTTTATTTTTTTTACATTGAAAGCTTCACCCTTCAGCGCTAACTGGGTGTTCTTCGGGGCGGAGCTCGCAGGCACGGCTAGTTATATAAATATATATTCCAGATAAAATATAATGCTGCAGGTTACTCGCTCGTTAAGTTGCATTTAAAGATAAAAGTGCGGTCAGAAAAAAGTACCGTCGATGCTTCCATTAAAACGTTACAAGATTGAATGAAGGAGCTTGTTATTACGAAAGCGATTCTTCTTCTTTGTAATATTAGTCTCTCGTTTATTCCGCAAAATGTTAACATTCCTCGAGAGGGGAGAGAGAGTTTTGAAAAGGAAAACAAGCGACAAGCTTCGATGACAAAGTTTTCTCGTTTGGAGGGTAGTGTTGCGGGGCTATTATTCCAGGAGGCACGTTATGCGCGATCTAAGATAGAGCGAGAAGAAGAGAGGGAAGCCTGTGTGCGCGTCGCACGAGGGAGCTGCTCCGCGAGCAGCCCTGTGCTCTCGGTATGTTAATTAACAGTATAAGCGTTTCACAGAAAGGGGACGATATAAGAGACGCGAGAGAACGACGAAAAGGGTTGCGCCCTGTGTCTAACGGAGAGAGTAAAATAAAGGGAGTCAGAGAGGCAGCGAGAGAGCTAGCAAAAAAGAGAGAGAGAGAGAAAGATGTCGCAGCTGTATAACTAATTAGCAGAGTCGAGTATTCCAGTTGCTTTTTTTTTTTCATTTTCTTCAAATTTCTCTCGCTTTGAAATGTACTCACGAATACTTCCCACAAATTTAACGAGCGTGCATTAAATTTGAGTCTCCCATTTGGAATAGACGAGTGAAATTATTTTTGACAATGCCTTCGCATGAATAACGATAACCCATGACAATGCAATTTGACAAATGCAACATCAGAGGTCAGCGAAATATGTGTGTTCTCATTGGTTCATACGTTCGATCGTATGTATGGACAGGGTGGAAAGTTCTATACGAATATTCTCGATGGGAATGGGATAGATGAGCTCCCTGCTTGCTGCCGATCAGCCAGTGATATCGACTTGTGATTGATTTTACTCTGATTGGAGCTGAACATCCGGGTTCGGGAATGAAACGCTGCGAATTCATTAGCGCTCGTCCGAGAATATATTCTGTAACTGTTGCTACTTTGGCTTTACATATACACACATGCATAAAAACATGTTGGTGTTTCCGTTCATGCACAGAAATATATCCCTCGTTAGATAACGTGAATTATAACGCCGGCTGCGTCAATTCAATCTCATTGCAATCTCTCAGTCTCGCGCCACGCTTCTCGCCGCTGCTCTTTGAGTTCTTTTGCCCCTTGATAGTCACATGGGGTTAATTTTAGCGCAGCCGCTTTCGGCCGAAGATACGTAATAGAAATTTTGAGAAAATGGGACTTACGACGATCTCTATCGGTAGTTTGAACTTTCCAGTAAAGAGCCTCATCGTTATTACGTCGAAGGGCCCGTTAGTTCAGTTTTGGAAGCCGCAGGAAGCAGTCGGTGTAAAACGTGCTCAATGCAGTTTATTTTTTCTTAAGCCATACGCACTTTGCCGAACATGGTGCAGGGTACGAAAGAGCTGGGTGTTTGATGCCGCGCGAGACAAAATACTCAACGAATTATATAATTTATCAGAGTGAGTCTGGAAGGGCACGCGTGTATGAAATTTTTAATTTATCGATTGAGACGCCGGTGTTCTTGGGTCGGAAGTAGCATGAAGAAGGGAGAAAAGGGAGACGAGATGGCGCACATCTCGTTTGCGGCAGCGCGAAGCTCTGCTTCATTAGACGCTCTTAATTAACTTCGCGGGCTAGCGCGCGACTTTACACAATAGAATATTCTCTGTGCAAGCTTACTCCATTCAATTACACGTTAATAATATACGGCTGGAGCGTTATACCAAAGATCTATACGTATATTCACATCCCTCCTACGCTCCCAGTCTCTCTCTCTCTCGTCTCTCTCACACATACACTCTCCTCCCTTTCTATCCTCTAGTCTGTTTTCAGTGAATATCATCGACTAATACATATGCCCTGTGACAAACCATAATCGAACGTCAGTGTATTGTTTGACTCGTTGATCAAACTGCCAAGTAATTAACTCTCAAGATCAATATTAAAGCCAGAAATACGTGCAAAACTCGATACGAGTTAATTATACACATTAGAGAAGTCGATATTAAACTGGTAAACAGTACATTTTTGTAAATTCACTTCCCAACATCTGAAAATCTCCAAAGACCAAAGAGATTGACGAGAGTAATTATTAAGTAAATAAACGAATGATTTGTACGCACGTGGTGATCGAATCAAAAGATTTTGTAATATAATCGAGTTTATGAAATGCATTTAACCGTAGAATGGTAACCTAATTTTTTTTTTTTACTTATTTCGATAACTTGGGATCGTGAATGACCCAAATTTTGAAAAATTCATACCTCCGGAAAAATTTAACGAAAAGGGTTCAACTTGGGCTCATTGTTTTCGTTTTTTCATGCAGGATCACGTGAGCCTGGGGTAATTTTACTTGGAGTATAAAAATCAGTCAAAAATGCGGTAAAACGATAAAAAAGGGAGAACGAAGGGTGAAAGAGAAAAGGGAATTTGGAATATTCATAATTGGTTGTAAACGTTGGTGAAGAGTATTGAAATCATTTTTCTTGTCGTTTTTTTTTTCAAGAAAAGACAAGATTTCTAGAAACTCGTGCTTCTTAACCCAGAAAAATGTTGCTTGATTGCGTAAAGACCGAACCGTGCGAAGCACTCGTGCTACGGAGATCAAAGATTTAGGATAAAAACCGAAATCTCGTTACAAACCAAATACGTAGGATTTGCCTTGATATTTATTCACTCAGTTCACATACGTAACTTGACCTCCGTGTAACGAGTTCAATATTTGAATGCCAACTTTACTTATTAATAGTGCATAATCGATGAGTGCAACCGTGGATGTTTGAACAGGGTAGTCACGGATAAATCATGATTTGCTCTCGTTTCTCTCACTCTTTTGCATGACCATATTTACCAGGCAGCAATCAACAAACGTGGAATAGTGTAGAGGGGAGGGAGGAGGGCTTTAATCGCTACATCTTGCTCTCTCTCTCGCTCTCTCTCATTGATGGAGGCTGTAGAATTGGTGCTTTGCAGCTGCAGCATCAACGCCGCGGTAACCTGTCCAGCTCTCTGTTATTTCCCGGATTGACACTGGGATAATTGAGCGTGTGCTGCCATAGCGCGTGCTCCATAGAAATGAAAACGGGCTCGAGTTCTCTCCCTCGCTTCCTAATCACCGTGCGAGTACCGCGAAATAAGCGCGCGCGAGAGACAAAGAGGCAAAGTAAAAGAAAACAAAGTGGAAATCTCTTATGGCTAATTAGCCGGAATTACGGTGGACATGCGGAGCTCTCGCGATCGTGTTTCAACGACAAAATATCAAAGTAGATACACATATGCATTAACATACACAACTGCACATTAGAGATTTATATATCTGTATGTAATAGGATGTGAGGCGAGTGGGAGCTGCGTTTAGTACAGCAAATTGTGGCAACATATGCTCAGACACACGGGAAAACATAGAACGACGATAAACTATAGATATGTTTGGTGGGAATGTCTGTATAGATATTTATAGGGCGGACGAATGTACGCGGGGTGAAATCTGCGAGCGAGGGCCGGTTCCGCGATGTAGAGCTCGCATATATTAGAGAAGAAGCGAGCGAAGGGAGGGGGATAACGGTTTTCCGGCGGTCCGGTTAACCGCACTCGTTAACCGCGCCGCAACACGTTAAACCTCTCCCTTTAACTCAACGGCACCTTTCTGTGTGTGCACGCTGAATCCTGGCATCCCAGCAAATTGTCCGTCGCCTATGGTGCCTTTCGAATCCTCTTTTTTTTCCTCCTTCTCTCGATTCTAGGCTCGTGTCACACGCACGAAAGAAAAACTCGCGGCTCTCTCTTTTCTACCCCGAAAATAGACGAAATATTGCGTTTTCGGAGACTTGGATATTGAGCGTTTAAAAAGCCCAAGCCTCGCGATACTCGGATGTTTCATTACAGTCGATGATACACTTTTCTAGTATTTCCAGAAATTCTGTATAATTGACTCTAGAACGGTAACCTGGGGACCCAAACGACCCCAGGCAACTTTTTGAATCCCGCGCGCCCTTCCTTCCTTCGCTCTCCCGTTTTTTATCGTTTAACCGCGTATTTCACGGATTTTTTGGCTCCAAGCAAAATTGCCCCAGGCTCACGTGAATCTGCATTAAAAAACGAAAAGAATGCGCCCAAGGAAATATGAATTTTTCAAAATTGGCGTCATTTATTCACCCAGATTACCGGAAATAGGGAAAAAAAAGTTTACCGTTCTAGGGTTAATTGTTTTTGGCATTGACAGTTGATAGACGCATGGGAGAAAACGTATGTACGAGTTTACAGGCTGTCGACGCAATTCTACCTAACCAGTGAATCATTTAACGCTTATATATAGATCGCAATATCGGAAAGTGTTGGAAAAATGTGTAAGGAGCTTTGAAAAGTTTGTAGAACACGCGCGTCCGCGACATGTTGCGGCGATAGGCGTCGTAAGTTAAGACCGTCGATGTGTATATACACTCCAATGTTATGAGCCTATATACAGACCCTTGCCACGGCAGTATATACTGCGAGAACACCTTGTACCCACCAACCGAAAGTGTAAAGTCAAGCCAAAAGCGTGTACGATAGAGTAAAAGAAAACGGGCTTCAGCCAACTCTCTTTTGTGTCGCACGAGACTGTGCGAGGGATCGTGAAATATACTGCCGACGCACCAACAGCAAAACTATACATGTATATCCCTAAAATATGTTCATATACACTTTTATCAGGAAGAGGGTGAATTTCACGGCTTTTGAAAGGAAAAAAACAAACGAAATGAAAACGAGTGTTCTTGAGCTCAACTCGCAAGAAAACTTGGCGAACGAGACGTCTCTCCGTTTGACATGAACGTTTTCTTTATGTGCTGCCCAATTAATTGCATGCCAAGTTACCGAACGACAATCATAACGAAAAAAATATAATTTATTGTCAATTTCGAAAATCGTCCAACAATTGAAAACATATTTTTTTTTACAGTTGTAAGAATTTGATTCCTGCATTATCCGAGCTCGTGGCTTACAATCCGACCATAGCTGCGAATGGATTGGCAGCGACGTGGTCTGACGTTTGCTGGAAACAGAAAAAACTGCAAGTCTTATTGCTGCGAATTACGGTTTTGTTTTTTATTGGACGGGAGAATAATTGCAATTGCTAGTTGCACGTATATTTTGAGGCACTTCCAGGACGCGCTGTGTTGTCAAATATTTACCGCTTCAACGAGAACAGCCGCAGCATCGATTGACATCTGGACGATCTACGAATCGAAAATTGAAAATAAAATTCAATATTGATCGAATATTTTTATTCAGTCCGTCGTCTAATAAAAATAAGTATCGATCGCGTTACAATATTTTTTGAAAACTCAAAATATTATGAGCCTTCATCTTTTTTGGGAGATCGAAATAAAATCGTGATCAGATGAATTACGTGCAGGCGAGTCGACAAAAACATTTGCAAAGTCTAAGCTCAATCGTTAATTAATTATTAATTATTATTTCAGCGTTGAATTAATTTTTACCTGCTCAGCTCCTGATGACACAGCATCGCCAGCCACTTGGGCCTATAAATAAATTAAAAAAAAAAACAGTAATTGTCATACGATTTATTAGATTTTTCATTTGTCTTTCGAATGAATCATTTTCAAAAATATTTACCGCTAGGTTTGTACCGTTGGCTATTGCGGGTGACGTCGAGGTTGCCGCCTTTTGAATAGAAAAAAAAATCAACGTCAACACATTTTTATGAGTTCGCAATTCACAATTTTTCCTAATTTTTGTCTTAATTACGAGTACACACTAATTACAAGTATTGGCAATGAACGATCTAAATATTCGTAACATATGAGATGGAGCCTTGGTTAATTTGATTTGCGTTAAATATTCACCTCTGCAGCTGATGCCAACGTGGAAACGAAAGCTTGCGAGGTCTGTAAATAAACAAATGAACGTCGTGCTATTATACTGTTGTTTTTATTTTTACACGAACTTAGAATATTCACCATTGCAATTCCTGCGATGAGTGCATCGATTGGACTCTTCAGACCTGCCGTCTTGGAAAAATAAGGAAAATTGACGTCACATGGTGAGTAAAAATATTAAATTCGATCAATAGTTGCCTTTACGTTTTATTGATCGATTAAATTTTCATATTTTCTACAAATTATAAATACAACCTTCGCCGAAGTTGGCTAGAAAAAAGGTTACTTTTCGCTTAAAAAATTCAATGCATTTTCTTCGCCCATTTTTGCAATAAAAAAATTTTTCCCCTTAGAACGGCAACCGTTTTTTTTACCTATTCCGGTAACTTCCTTGAAGTGAAAAAATTATTCAAAAATGCGGTAAAACAATTTAAAAAAACGGGAGAACGAAGGGAGGAAGGACGCAGGATTCAAAGAAGTCTGGGGTCGTTTTTGACCTCAGGTTACCGTTTTAGAGTTAAATATTTTTTTTATCTGCGATATTGAGAAATTCAATCAATCTGTATTCCCCGAAATACTTACGATTTGATTAAAAGTCTTCCAGGTGGAAACTGCCTGGTGATAACAAATAAATTATCAAATTCGATCAGTGTTCAGTTCTCGCAATAAATTTGCACGATATTTATTCAACTGTTTTCCAGTAAAAATTGTAAAAATAATAAATCCTTTTTTTTACAGGCATTCGTTTTGTCCCTTTGCCCAAATAGTTTTGAATTACTCACCGGATCCGGATCAGACCGCCTGAGCCGCGTTGATAATGGATTTGCCTGAAGAAAGCAAAAAAAAAAATCGTGTTGCCAAAAAAATGATTCTATGTAATTGTGCGCAATCGAGAGACGAATCGAAATCACTTACTTGTGCAAGGACACAGCACAAAAGCAATAACAAACAGATTTTTGAAATCATTTCTTCAAATCAGTGAAAAAATACAAAAAAAAAACTAAAAAAACTCAATGAAGTGGGAAAAAATGGCAGTTATCGCGAAATGATCCGAAACGAACTGTTTCAACGTCTCGGAGGCTTATCTTTGATACGCTCCAGCGTTAGGCGATTAAATAATAAGATCTGATCGGCAACGACTGAAAAAAGGCAAAGAAATTGGTACCGCGTAACGAAAAAAAATTGTAATCGCTCCATTAGCACGATCTTCGATAATTAGCAACATCTTTTCAGTTCCCCATTGTGGCCAATGTGTTTGCTTTGCAATTAATAGCTGTCTCTTGTACCCTCGCGTGTTTGTACATCGAAAAATATGACGCAGTTCGTCGATCGTTCGCCACACGCGCTAGAATGTCGAAGATCCTTACGCGCCTCGGTCGCAGGCGATCACCATAAAATGCTTGTGTATCTTGCAGTGTTGCAAAATGTTGTTTCAGCGCCCGATCACAGCCTAGCGTCGACGCTCCGTTCGTTATTTCGTTCACGGCGTAAATGTGATGAAATGAGGAAAATATTTGCATGTATCCAAGTGAAGATTTTGTTATTCGTCCGTGATGAAAATCCGAAAGGCCTTCATCATGGCCAATGGGACAAAACGAGCCATACGATAAAGACTCGAATCGTCACGTGTCTTCGGAAGGTCATACGAAAATTCATTAGCGCTGTAATAAAAGGATCAACAAGTTGGAATTGACAAATTGAGGAAAAACGTTCCTCTGCTACGAAAAAATAAATACTTGATAGATTTATCAATTTTTTCCGTTATCGTGGAAACTTACCACAGCTATATTCTTAATTATTCTTTTCTACTTCACAAAAGGTGCCAGTGGAACAGCTGTCCACTCATAGTCTTATAAATTTAGTATTCACGCCATTGAATATTTGGAAACGTTTGATTCAACGTTTATCAATTTTTTATTCTCTACTTATTTCACCATCGAGTCTGTGAAATCAAGTAAAAAATAAAAAAAATAAAAACACGTGTATTGTTAAATGAATTGAATTATTATCGATGAGCCTAGAAACTTTGAGAGGTTTCGTTACCGACGATACAATGTTGCCATGTTGAAAACATAAAAATGCTCAAAATAATCAGAATTTCATAAAATTTTGTGAATATATTCTCTAGTATTATAAATGACAATACAAATTTTTTCAGATTTTTCTTCTAACCAGTTCTCGAGTAATTGAAAATTGAAGTTGACATGTATAAGCATAGCGCTTTGATACATACAAGTATGTATTCCGAGCATAAGAATTCTGCTTTAATTTTGAATTACTCGATAACTAGACAGATGAAAAATTTGAAAAAAAATTGTGTTTTCGCACTCGATTACTTAATAGGTATTTAGATTTTGCTCTGCTGAGCTAGTGTATGGTAATTACCCATGTCATCGCGACCGCAGTATCCAAAAATGATAACAATGCTCGGGCACCACCTGATCAAACGAAGAACAAGGAAAAAATATTTCCGCTCGACTGCTCGTGGCTGAACGTTGTCTCTGAGAATAAAAAGTTCTCCGAACGGATTGTAATCACTGAAAAAAACTCGGTGCGCTATTTCTTTCGGAAATTAAATGATTTTTTTTTCAGTATTTCGGGCTGAAGGGATTGTGCCCGTTCGGAGTAGAGAAAAGAGATTTTGCTGCAGGGGGCGCTTGAATTTGTATTCGGCCCTGGTTTGAATACACGCACACAAACAGCGGTGTGGGTTGCTGCGGGGTCGGCGCAATTAGGGGTATTAATTAGCGGGTACTTCATGCTTCCATCGTCCGCCCCGCCGCCGCTCAGTCACCATCTCGCTTTATCCTCCGCGGATACATGTTCCCACACATAAAACTATTACGCATATATATATATATATATGTATATGCCACGAAGCTTCTCTCTGTGTATCTTCACTGAGCTTGAATCTCTCGCTCGTTGCTCCAAAGTGCACACGCCGAGCGGACCGCACTGACAGGGCAATACGGACAAGGGGTGTATAGCTAATTACACGGTTTTATGTTGTCGGTATGACTAAAGCCAGCACGAGAGCTGCAAATTCTCCACGCAGCAAAAAAGTCAAGGGAACGATATCGACGAGTCAAAAGTATGCGCGAGAGTCTGCGTGAATATAAATATCTGCAGGATCGTACATTGCACAGCGAATATCGTGTAAGAATTCCACTCGCAGTGTGTGACTTTTTTAATGAAATGTTTGTAACGAAAAACGATTTTCTTACAACTTTTTGAAATTCATGGGTCGATGAAATTGTTTTCTCTTCGCGCAATCGTTCGTTTTTTTTTTCTTAAATTTTGTGAAGAAAAAAAAACGTGAGTACAAAATATGGATAGAACAATTTTCAAAAAGTTTGGATAGTAACGGCGCATTGACAAGACACGTAAATGTCAACGCACCGTTAGACGCGACGCCATATTAAATTATTCTCGGAGCGTAATCGCTTATGATTGGGAATTTCATCAGATATTAGGCTTGCCGGCCGTTATTGAGGAGTTTCGAAAAAAAAAAAGAAAAAATATGACAAGCCTGAAGGATCGATTGACTAATGTGGTAAGAAATTGGAAATTTGATCTTTACGTTTTTCTTTTTCCTTTGTCAAGAGGGAATCAGGATGGGGAGAGTAAAGGGGAAGAGAATCGGAGAAAATGGCGATCTTGTCGTCGACTGATCGCCTCACGCCATCGGCAGTCTTGGGGGGATAGGCGCGAGGGGCGTTAGATATTCATGTATTTAAATTTATTTATTGGCAGTATTTTTTGTCTCGATCCAAAGAGGGCAGGATGCCCCGTTCCCCGAAGCAACTGGATCGGGAGGGTTCGAGGCGACAACCCCTTCCGGGTAATTTTCTCGCTTAAAGAGATCTCGGCCAATTACACGGGCCGTCCACGGGCGTTGAATTTTAATTGGAAAAGAAACAAGTGCAAGTCCCCGAGAATAGCGACAGAGACTGTGGTTAAAAAACTCGTATAGTTATATTATCATTTCGCTATTTCTCCACCCCTTTCCTTCTTGTCCTTAGAAGCTTCTGCAGGACTAAAGCTAACTCCTTAATAAAACTCGCGTTTTTTACCCTTCGAGTTCTGATATCCTTCATCTTTTCTATCCACGTTATTTCCCTGGTAACGACTACTCGAGTACCGAACAAAATCACAGAGAAAATAAACATCCTTGTCCTTTAGAACTTTAATTACTCGAATTTTTATTTATTTTTTTTCCCCAGGATTGCATAAGCTCCGACAGAATAATGAGTGCAGCAGAAAAAAACATAACTAATTGAAAAGAAAAGCTGGTACAATTCGCTTCCAATGACCTTTGGATCTCAACGACTTTTTTCTTTTCAATCTCTCAACATTTTTCGTAATGAATTTATTTTTTTGTGCCTTAGACAATTTAATTGTTTTTTTCCACAAGCATTTAAACTGGGATTCGGTCCAGTGGCTTGGAAATTTTTATTTCACAAGGGTAGAGGGCAATGTTTGCGGGACAAGACGAAGAGTAAGTTGGAAGTGTGATGCGAGTGGGAGCCAAAGAGAGAGAGCGCACAGCTTGTGAGAGAGTGGCCAAAATCCAGGGAAGCCCGAGGACAATAAATAGGCAATCCTCATACTTAATTGGGTTAATCTATGGAGATTAATTAACGCGAAGCATATCCTGAATGGAGAATTAGCCTCGTTTTCGTGGCACATAGGAATCCACTTATCCTCCATTGCTAAGAAATATAAAAATAGAGCCGTGCTTTGCTCCGAAGATTTCACCCTCGGAAAGAAAGAGAATACGAGTCCGAGTCGGAATTCCGCGCTAATTGCCACTATTTAACGTACAGCTTCACGGAACATCCATGAGTTTCCGTTGGTCGATAAAAAAAAGTTCGAGCGGTGACAGACTTTTTTTTGAAAATCTCAAAATGTCGTAAAATTCGTATTTTTCTATAGCTGTTCCGACAAAATTCTCGGATAATGAGAAACTGGTGTAGATTAACATCTGTGCGGAACGGGAGCCCTGTAGCTTAAATGTGCGTTTCGTCATTAATTGTTTTTCTCAAATTTATGCTCGCAATTCTTTTCTTTTTTTTCCACCACAAAAATGAGTATTTTTTTTTGGCATTGATAAATCTCGTAACCACTTTCAAAATACATCGAATTTACGAGCGTTCGGTTGAAAATATTTGACGACAGGACATAGTCCCGTAAAAATGGAGAGTGGAAAAAAAATGGTTTAAAAAACGAATCCACGTTTGAAAAGAGAATCGTGTTTCATGTATATCGCTGGAAAAGCGAAGAGCCACCAGATTCAAGGCTGGTTTGGAGGCACCGGTGACGCCACGTTGCGGCAAAGTCGTAAACCATCTAGAGACTTTGCGCGCATTCCCCGAGCACGCTCTGTCCAGCACCCACCCACGTAATACTCGTGTAAAACAATTGGTACGAATTTGAACCATTGTATGCAGTTTCTATATTTTTCGGGTGGACGTAATTGACCATAAATACATAAATCAACGCTTCAATTCAATTCCAGCGACGCTACTGGTCGTCCAGATTTTTTAATCACGCGTACATCACGCTCCGGCTATTTTTTATAAAACGCCATATATTCCACATGTTGAAATTCAAGCAACTTTGATTTTGGACACGAGAGGAAATATTTATTTGACGAAAACTGTACAAATTGCAGCTGAATATTGATGCATTTTTTTTTCAATCAACCTGTTTTTTAACGGCCAGACTTCCGGTGTTGATAGAAAAAAATTGTTACACTGCGGCTTCGGAGAAACTGATTAAGAATTTTTTTAAAACCCAATCAGCAAAAAAGAATTCTCAAAATTCATGAGAATCCTGTAAGACCGTATATCCCCATAAATAAACGTACGGGTGTTTGAAAGCACGTGCAGACATTTGCCAAACTTTAGTCCAGTCCGGACCGCAAAGATATTTTTTTCACAATCCCCTGAGTCTGTGAATTACACGTTCTATGGTGTCGTTCCTTTTCCCCCTGCTCTTTCCGAGCTGATCGGGTCCTGCGAACGTCAGAGAGTGCTAACACGTTAAAGAGTTAATAAGTAAGACGGTGAAAAACCGATTACGTGCAGATAAGTTTGTGAAAAGTAACACGTGTGTAGAAAAAAAGAGGAAAATGGTTGGAAAGTTGGATTTGGATCGAAGGGGAGAGTACGTACTTTGTGTTATTTTTTCTTCGTCACGAGCACGAGTTCGTAAAAAACAAATTATCCTGACGTCCGTGTACGGGCGGAGAGGGCAAGCGACGAGTTCGAGAAAAGTGGAATATCGCGCGCGAGGCTCGTGAAAAGCGAAGTGAAAAAAAAACGATGGTAGTTTGTACTTTATGAACAGACCTCACATAAATTGTCGTCAGCCCGAGCGAGTGCGAGCGTGAGACTCTTTAAGAAATTGCAAAGCCGTACACTCGGCTTTGTATAGGTACGTGAGTGCGTACGAGGGAACAGCTTGCGACTCGAGTGCATCAAAAGTTTTTCTTTCTCGTAATAGTTTAAAGTAAATAAATGAAAAATCGTGCAACAACATTTTGGTGTGAAATACCAAATGCAGATGAAATTTTCCAAGAAATCGTGCTGTGCCTTGTTGTAATTGATTTTCCAGGATTTGAATGGAACTGTATTTTTCGTTTTGATACAAAAAAGGATCGAGGCGATGAATTCGAAGGTTGGAATAATGACAACTATGCATTGCGAGGCGCGGGAGGACGGAAACGACAAGTATGGGGGGACACAAGGCGATATGCTTCTCTGGTGGTGCACACGATCGGATCGCCAATATTTGGCAATTACGAAATATGAGTTTACATTTAATAATTGCGGTAAACATTGGGCGGATACGCGGTCGTGGCGAGTGGTAAACGCTGTGGCTGTTTGTCTGTTCGTTGGGACATACGCTCGTGCGAAAACAGTTGCTGATTCCACGGGACTGCTTTTTCACGCGCGCGGCTCGTGAAAACGCGAAAGCAACAAGGATCGAGATGCAAAGCGAGAGACAAAACGCGATCAGCCCCTTCGATAAATGGCCAATGCGAAAACACTATTTTATTTTCCACCCGATTCACTCTGCCATTCGAGGGTGAATAAAAAATCGATAGGTTACGTAAATGCAGTAATATTGATTGGAATCTGTATCCGAAACATATGGCGCATTGCCTGGATTAACGTCCAATATTTATGGACTCTGTACTTCACGTTTTACCCTCATTTTTTTCACATCCTGCAAAATTCAAACATAATTATAATCTTTCAATAAGCTTTTAAATACTTGCTGTTTTAATCACCGTTTCATGAGGACGAGAGAGGAAGAGTAAACACACATTTCAAACATTATTTTTAAAATACTTCTTGCTCTGAGGTGATTTCTGGAAACCCTGAGGCTCGAAAACAACGTGAGCAGCCTGTGATTCATTTTGGACGTCACAAAGTGTCAGAGAGTGATCAATATATAATCCTAGAACAGTATTCTTTTTTTTTACTCATTCCTGGAACCATAAATGACCCCAATTTTGAAAAATTCATATCTCCGGTAAAATTTAACGAAAAGGGTTCACCTTGGGTTCATTCTTTTCGTTTTTTAATGCAGAATCGCGTGAGCCTGGGGCTGTTTTGCTCGAAGTAAAAAAATTGGTCATAAATGCGGCAAAACGATAAAAAAACGAGAGAACGAAGGGAGGAAGGGCGCGGGACCCGTTTTTAACACCAGGTTATCTCTCTAGGGTCAAGGTTTTTAGTTTTGCAGAGGTTGATGACAAAAGTAAGGATTTTAAAAAGCTAAGCCGGTAAATGTCGAGTCGCTGCTTCGTGATTGCTTCTAATTAATATCAATCAATGAATATTTGCATGAGATTACGAACCGGTCAGCTAACGAAACGACGGGGCTTCAAACGCTATTCTCCCGCACATCAACGAAGCTTTCGGCCACTTGTACATCGAGCTATTTCCACTGCAGGTCGCGCTGCTCTGCCTCATCCCTCTGTCTCTCTCGAGCACCGATTATTTGGCGTTCTGGACAAAGCACGCCAGCGAGAGCCACAATTTGCGAGCTCTACTTGACCTGAGAGAGAGGGGAGAAAAGAGAGAGAGAGAGAGTGCGATCGAGGGAGAAGGGGGCACAACGGATTGAACGAAATTAGCCAACGTAATCGAGTCCCTCGAATCGTTCTCTGCCACTCGGCTTCCCGACCCATATATATATAGATATATACACCACGAATTAGACCATTTGCGTCTCTACACCAACGATTTTACGAATTCAATTTGCCCAACGTTATCTCCATGTGTCCTCTTCGCCTGACTCTCCTCCCCTTCACAAGCTTCAATTTGTCACGATAGAAAAAGTAGGATAAAAGAGGGAAATAGAGATTACGGAGTTTCTCTTCCCCCTCGTGTGTGGAATATCGATTACGAGACTTTAACCATTTGCCTGACGAATGACAAATTCACCCAAATTTTTTCACTCTTTTCTAATGCTTAAACTCAATTTGACGAGCTGTCTTAGCGAAGAGGATACAATTCCATGACACACGTAACCACCAAACTTTTTATGAATTTTAACTCAAATTTTTCTCTCGTTTCGAATCCATTCGGTTCTTAGAAGAACAGCAGTTGGTAATTATTGAAAAAAAAAATCATTAACTCTAGAACGGTAACCTTGGGTCATAAATGACCCCAATTTTGAAAAATTCATATCTCCGATGAAATTTAACGAAAAGGGTGCAACTTGGGCTCATTCTTTTCATTTTTTAATGCAGGATCACGTGAGCCCGGGGTAAATTTGATTGAAGTAAAAAAATCAGTCAAAAATGTGGTAAAACGATAAGGAAAAACGGGAGAACGAAAAGAGAAAGAGCGCGGGATTTAAAGTCGCCTAGGGTCGCGTTTGACCCCAGGTTACCGTTCTAGGGTTAATGACGAAAGTAAAAATCTCATTGATTTCGAAACGCTTCTGTTTATTCTAAAAAATACGTCCTAGAATAATTATTATCAAAGTTTTGAAGCACGGGGTATAAAAATGTATGATCGTACGAGGAATGTCCTCGAGGGACGTAACGGAAAGAGCCGTAAGAAAAATGTACGCTATTAATGACGATATGATCGATATTAAGCGAATATTTCCCGCGGGATGTTGACGCGGAGAGTCAAGGTACGATAACGCATTCCAAAAACGATACCCGAGTGTTTATCGTACGCGGCTGACATTTATTCAAATGTAATATCTTGTCTGGCGAAGATTACGTTCTGAAGAAAATGCGTCCCATCGGCTTTCGCGTCTCTTCTATCGTCGCGTTTCCCCCCTTTCTATTCCTTCCCCCACACTCACGCGGATATTTGTGTTTTCGTGAGGCAAGAGAAAGCCTCGAAGCGCAACGAATTTGATTATGTTTATGAAGAAATTTTTATCGAAAAAATAATGCGACAGATCGGAGTCGCTAATTTTTTAAGAACGAAAGGGATTCCGCTGATGGGACGCCAGGCTGCGTGCCACTATCGGTAATTAATGAGAAATCGTCGCCGCATATCGTGTCCGTGGAGTTTGTGCAGGCATTGCGGCAAGAAATCCCGTCCGGATACGAGGAAGGGTCGTTAACCAGTGACGTCACGCTCGTGGTAACATCTGGCTCGCCACTAGGACCGTAACATTGCAACCACACACGCAAACGCTCACACATACATATATACGTTGAAAACGGCCACTGTCCATGGTGACTACAGCTCGGACACCCCCGACCAAAGAGATTCCCATCCCTCTCGATCTTTCGCTAAATACCGAATGAAAATTAGCCTTCCCTTCAGCTTGAAAGGCGTACCGGCTGCTCTTAATTAATTCCATCGTAACCGAGCTTGTTTTGCTCTCGTCTTCGTTATCCACTGTTAAGCCGTCCTTCTGTCTTTTCTAAAAAACCGCAAAAGAGCGCCTCTGAGGCATCATTCACCCCCGAAGGTTCTACGACACTATCACAGACAAAAATATCACAAAAGAAATATATCACACGTCAAACAATCAAACGAAATTTTACAAACAAAAATTACAAACGAACAAAAAGAATAAAACAAAAATAAATGAAATTATATGCAATTCTTCTGGTTTGTGATTTTTTTCTCACATTTATTCAGCGATAGGGCCATTCACGTAAAAATTTTCTGATAATTACTACTGAAGAAAATAAAATTCTCGTTTCTGATATTTCTGAATGTGATATTTTTAGCAAGTAATATCACATGCTTGTGACATTATGTCGCGTCATCCCCCGAACCAGCACAATATTTTTGCTATAAACCAAAATTTGATATATTTTTCCCTAGACAAAGTTGCAATCATTTTTGTTCCCAAGAACATTTTTTTCGATTAATAAGGCCAAGTAATAAGTCTGGGCCCAGGTGACCCAGTGTGTCGACAGGACAATTGATTCGCATCATTGGAAAATCGTGACGATTCCCTAAATTGCTGGTGATGGCAAAGCATCAAAACGCTTGAAAAATAAATATTCAATAAATTTTGAACCAAATAAAGTTTTTCCGCGATTGAAGTAATGAACTTTGAAAATGACGCTCCGCAAACGAATCGTGGCTGAAAAAGCATGTCGCCTGGCAAAAAATGGTGGCGATTCGTAGCCAATGGTCCGTACAGATTGTCCAGTCTGTGGCAAATTTTCATGCTGTGCGTTTTAATCCTTCTCGTACGAATACGAATGGAGCCGGATATAGCCTCGGCGAGTGGGTATAGTTCTCTATCGATAGGGGTTCAATTAAATTTTGTTTATTCGAGTCGATAGTCGAAATTGATTTACAATATCCGTATTTTGGGACGAAGCAGAGGCGCGGGTGGCCCGTTAATTTTTATTCGAGAGTTCGGCGGTTGTGGTTGTTTTAATCGCTCTTAGTGCGGTCCCTCTGTATAGAAACTTTTTTCATTTTTTTTTCATCCACATTTTTAGTCCTTTAACCTTCATTTTTTCTCCCTCTCCCTTGCGAGCCCCCGCGCCCTTGTTTCGGCTGCGTTTCGTTCGGAATTACGAGCGGCTGGTCAGCCAGGATTAGAGGCTGATTCGGGTGATCCAAGGTAATTGAGCGATTAACGGCTAAAGGCTGCATCGCCCATTCAACCCTTTCTTTTTGTCTCTTTCTCTCTTTTCCCTTTTCTCGCTCTCTCCCTCTTTCTCTCTCTCTCTCTCTCTCTCTCTCTCTGTCTCGTCCATTATGACTCTGGATTCTCCAACGCTGTTGCATCCCCTGTGATCACATTCTCGTTTGAAATATAATAATTCAAGGATATTTATGGCCCGGAGGATTAACGCCCGAATTGCCTATCTAATGTCATCCGTTCGTTACACGTTTTCGTTATTGTCCACATAAAATACATGGATAGAGAAACCCTGAGTGATGGATATACTATCGTTCGATTTGTCGGTTTCCTTTCTCGAACGAAACACACGGGAATCCCTAGTCCCGGAGGACGATAAATTCAAGCGAGGATTCTAACCGTGAACGAAAAGCAAAGGATTAGCTGCATCACAGATTGATGGCACCCACAAAAAACTGGAAAAAATGATTTTTTACGTGTCTGACCACTTACTGACCTTTTCTACTGCGAAGCTTCACAGTAGTACGAACCAGCATGCAGTCCGGCCGACGATCAGCCCCTGAAACTTTGTGTGTTCTCGTCATATCGTTCTGAACACATGATTCGACAACTAAATATTCTTTCTGTGACAACGCCGTACATGAGGAATCAGGAATTTGTGCAAAAATCTGTTTAATAATTTATGAAATGTCTGGAAACGCAGCGGAAGCTCGTTATTAATACAAAAAGCGAAGCACGGAATTAACGTAAAAGTTCTCTCTCCTCCCGAATCATTCGAACACGCGTTTTGAATGAATTACTCATCGTCTCCCCATCCGTTTGAACGCTGCTCGAATTACTCATCGTTTTATTTTTTTTTTATTTTTATTTTTTTTTTCATTCGTCGTTTCCAGGAATTTGAAACATACGGCTTCAAATATCATTCATCGTTGAATTGTTTTATCATACCGCTTTGGGGAACCATTAGTACATGGAATTAAAAGCTGCTATTCAATATTTCGGGAAATCCCGAATGAAAACCGTATAAGAATAATAAGTAATTAAAAGCTCGCTTCGGATGCCGCGGGAAAATTAATTACCGATCAAACCATTTCGTCCCGCTGTACTCGAGCTCTCGTCGCAATCGAAAGCTACGAATAATTATGCTGGGAATTTGTTTTTCATTTTTAGTCGGAATTGAAATTCCGATTGAACGGGAAAGCAGAAAGAAAATAACGAATTTCGAGTTTTTTTTTGCATGGATCATAAATTCTGTTGGAATTTTCATGCATATGCGGGATTCATGCAACAAAATGCTTCAATATTTCAACAAGTTTGGCATTCATGTTGGCGTTCATAAAAATAAATTCATGTCTCTCGAGAGGAGCAAGCAATAATATGGAATTACGCACAAATGCAATGCTTTTGTAAATAAAAAGACGACGTTAAAGTTGTACTCTCGGTTTTAAAATTAGTGTTGAGAATCCAATAAAATTTGGTATAGATATTCGCATTGAGAATTTAATTCATTAAAAATTGAGTTTGATGAGAAATCTGTTTTCATCGTATTTTCCAATGAATTCTTATAAATTCTTAGCAGAAATCACAATTTTCATTGTCAATTACCATAAAATTTATTAAATCTTGAAAATTCAACTGGATTTTTTTTTTTTCATTAAAATCTACGACTGGGCCAAATTTTATTAAATTCTGAACGATAATTCTGAATCCGACAGTACAACCTTAAATCTGCGAAACAGAGGGATTCGCGAATCTACGTAGACGACGACGATTAATTCATTTTTCTTCTTGAACGATTCGATTATCGATCAGATAGAACGAATTTGAAGGATGGGAAGAGATCGAGACGGTATGGCATGAATTATTGAAAAGATTTTGACGCGAAATAGAGCGAAAAGTTTCGATCAATTCTTCAAATTTAGACTGGCTGACGGCGGGGCATGAATAATCCACTTTCTGACTAATATATAGAGTCGCCAACATCTGGAAGGTCGAGTGAATTCGTGCCATCGACAAATCGAATTTTCGTACATCGCAAACGAGCCGCGCTCGGGAAACGAAATATCGTCAGGAGTTCGAGATGCAGCGAGTCAATTGATCGGATTACGTTCGTCAATGATTCTCATCGATCGGTCAGTAACGCGACGAGATTGATGATTCCATTTTCCACGCCAACATTAACGAAAAATCGACAAAAAAAAAAAGAAAAGTCATTTTAACTGATAAAAATTCCCGACAGGCATTTCCTCGGGTTTCCAACAATTTTCTCAGGGATCAAGGAGAAGCGCCGTTGACGAAACTTTCAAACGCAGCGTCTCACACCGTTTCCACCCGTTGATTCCGTAAAAAGTCAATTTGCAAGTTTGCAAGTTCTTTCACCGGAACGTCCAGCACGCGATTTGTTATCGTCCGAGGGATGGAGATAGGCGAGGAAAATGAAAGAAAAGAGAAAAAAGTAAAAATGGAGCATTCCGGGGCGTGCTGGAGGCGCGCGAGGGTGGCGCGAGAAACTCGAGTGGGTGGCGTGCCACGACGAGAGTTCACCAGAGGTGCGAGAAAATCCAAGCTCGGAATTATACTTGGTTCATATATACATCGAGGCATTCGTACAAATTTGGACCCTGCCTCGAGTTTTTGGAACTCTTGTTATTTATTTTCAAATCTCCTAAACATTTTCTCAAATTCACGCTTCTGTTTAAAATTAGTTTTCTATCGATGCGATGAACCCTTTTCTTCAAATTTTACCGGACATATACATTTTTTCAAAATTGGGATCATTTGTGTCCCCAGGTTACCGCGGAATAGTTATAAAAAAAAAAAAGTAAGGTTACCGTTCTAGGGTTAAGGTTTTGATAATTAAGGAAATCGCGTACCTCATAAAATTCTCGATAAATTTGTCGAATCAGGACAAAACCTTAAAACACCTCCAAATTTTTTTCTATCGTTTTTCATCACTAATTAATTAATTAATTAATAAGTTGATTCAACAAATTTACTCAATTTTCTTATTTTGAGAAATTCTGGTACCGGCATCAAAATTTTATAACACGCTACGTGATACAACGATAAAACCTTCAAAGTTGTCAGAGCTGTATCTTATTTCCTAAAATGTAGCAGATCGTTTGAAAAATTGACGTGCAACTTTTACGCGGTTGAGAGGATATTTTTTCCGCAGTCGCTCGACCATTCAATTGTATCAAAGACGCGGAAATCGTGATGCGTCTGAAGTAAACAATTCACAGAAGAAATGAATTTGTTGATAAACATTGAAAATGGACTTTGTAGGAAAACGAACGGACTGTTCCAAATTAGCACCAACTGCTAAGTGAATACATATACTTTGCGGTGAAGATGACCAACCCCCAAGACGGTCTCAACCCCCGTGATAAAGGGGCAACCTATCGTCGTGACTTGAAACTTCCATGTCGAAAGCTCCGTGCACGCCCAGCAGCGTGCGCAGGGACACACCTACCGACCAATCGTCGTACGCGCAGAATCGTTCCTCGTCCCTTTCGCCGCTTCGTCCCTCGAGCTTTTCCATGTCTCCGAGCCACGCAAAATCCTGACAAACACCACGTGCCGCGCGACCGGTTCGCACGTGTTGCCGGAGACTGGAGCATACTCGCGCTTCACGATAAAAACAAACCCCGCGGGAGCCTTTGAAATTTCACGTAAATAGAGTTCACCAAATGACTGTAAACATTCATTATCGTTTTTATAAAATCTCAAGTATGAGGACGAGTCGAGCAAGACGATGAATTGAATCAAAATTTTAGAAAAATTGAATACCAAGGACGAAGGAGCTCAGAGAAAAATTGTACACGACGATTTTCACATTTTCTTATTGGAAAACAACAAAATCGACTTTGCGGAAACATTTGCAGAGATCGACAAGCAAAATTGGTGAGTACCGAGGATTTTGTTGAACTTTCAATAAACTTTTTTCTATTTCTCCTGCAACGTGAATATTCTGAATATTTCGATGGATATCGATAATCCGAAGACTCTCGTATACGTGTGAGTGTGTTATTCGTGTGTGCGCGCACCACGTGAATTGCACGCGCGTTGGAACAAGATTTACATCGTTCGAGGGTTAATACTGGCGCGAGGATCGATACGTTGAGCTTTTTTACCCTCGCGCCGTAACACTTGTCACGGTCGAGGCCGATATTCAACAGTTGGTCCTTCTTTTATCTCGGGGAAAAGCTCTCGTGGCGTGTACCAAGGGGCGACAAGGGCCAGAGGTGCGGAGAGGAGGGGTTGGAGCAAGTATTACCCTCGTAGTACGACGACACCCCTCGAGTCTCTCGCCGACGAGAGCACGAGTCAAAACCCTTGAAAGCCAGCCTACCAATGCATCACGAACCCTCGAAACTCGAAACTTTATTAGCTCTTACGTTGCGAAAGAAATAATCTCTTCTCCTTTCGCTTTCCCTCCAACCTTCAGCTATTCGAGCTTCTGTGCTTTAATTCCTACACGCGTGTTCTTTCGTACAGCGCGAGGGTAAAAAAAGGGTCGACTTACAATAAGGAACACAATAAGTTGGTTGTGCTAACCCGTTCACATGCAGAACTGAAATTTAACGTAACGGAATGTTGACATTAACCCTAGAACGGTAACCTTATTTTTTTTTACCCATTCCTATAACCTGGGGTCACGAATGACCCCAATTTTGGAAATTTCATATCTCCGGTAAAATTGAACGAAAAGAGTTCAACTTGGGCTCATTCTTTTCATTTTTTAATGCAGAATCACGTGAGTCTGGGGCAATTTTGCTTGCAGTCAAAAATTTTGTCAAGAATGCGGGAAAACGATAAAAAACGAGAGAACGAAAGGAGAGAGGGCGCGAAATTTAAAGTCGTCTGGGGTCATGATGCGATCATTTCGTTCACTGCTATTTAAGTTTACTGATACTTGATATCGTAAAAAATGGGAGTTTTTTGTATCGATACGTTAGTCCCCATTTGTATAATCGATTATTTAATTAGAGTGTGCAATTTTCCAGCCGACAATCAATCTCTATTTCCTCTGTGTCTCGTTACCGATTTTTCCATAATTTCGTAACAGAAATTTCACTCACCTCAACCCTTTTAATTATTTGTTTTCGCAGTGTAAACATGTAAAATGTCAGTTTTAATTCGACCTATCAATCAAACGTCCACTCACTTCGTAACTCGTATTGAAAGCTTTTCAATTCCAGAGAAATCTGCAATAATAATAATGAAGGAAAAAAGTCATCGAATTGGCATTCCAAAATTGGAATTGTTGAAAGTGCAAAATAGCTCCACCCCAAACTGAATAATTAGCTATCAATCATAAGCTTCTGGTCGTCATTGATCTTTCTGCACAAAAGTGACATAGAGTTTTCAATATGCAAACTTTTTGTTTCATATAATTATACAATCTGCTCAGGCCTCTCGTATACGAAATGATGAAATTTTGGGGAAGCCCGTCTCGGTGTAAAGTACAAAATAGTCACTGCACGGAGCGGACAAGAGGGAAGAGGAAATAACGAGAGGGAGAGGGAGGAAAAAAAAGATTTAGGGATCTCGGTTCCGGGCGATAGGTGGTGTACGAATAAAAACGTTTTTTCACACCCTCACTCGTTCCTCTTGTCGGAGTATATAGCCCGCTGCCGGACATACATCCTCGTATGTGTATATACAAGATATAAATGTTATATATATCGGGTGTACGTGTAACATATTTATGTTGTGAACCGGCCGAGTGCGGGCAATAAATAGCGGTCGCCGGGGGCCGGTGGGTCGACTAGAGCGAGCAGTTTAGTTGGGAAGGGGTTTTCGGTGCTTGGCGAGTTCGGTATACGAGAGCAGAACTGGAAGAGAGCCACCGGCTGGGTCAGTCCCGATGTGTGTGCTAGGACTGCAGGAGCGATTACGCCACGCTACTTTCCCTCACATTCGTTTGTACGATTTCCCCTTTCCACCTCGTTCTACATCCTACTCATTCCCTTACACACATACCTCTCCATATATACGTACATGTACGAAATACTGTACAACGTATTAACGTGATGTGTACTTGAATTCTGTAGGCGCTGCTACGCGATTGATGGTGTTGGGAATTCGAGTAAATTCGTTGGACTTTTTTACTTGTTTCGTTTATTCGCACGCAGGATACAACGAATGGAACGCGATTGCACGACATTCGCTTTACAAAGTTCGCATTTTTCAAAGATCACACTGCGCCCTCCCCTTGCAGTATCAAAAGAAAATCCGAGCAACGTTCGAGCTTGGCTTCTCAATCATTTCTGCCAGCTAAATGATTCATTTTTTGAATTTAATTCAACGAAATAATCGAGCGATCCTCCGTGGTCACCAGGGGTCAAAATGATCCCACGGGCGAATTTGAACTAGAATTACGACAAGTCATTGGCGCCCGAGATGGTTGGCCTTCTGTCCAACTGTTCTTTGGGGCGCCTGAAATTTTTTTTTTACACATTACCTCCTTGCCGATTTTTTTTCACCATTATGAAAATTGGATAAAAAAATTTTGGCATGATATTCTCATTCTGAAAGGTTCGAACTACTATCCTGAATTTTTATCTGTCATTCCGAACGATATTGGCAACGCGACAGGCGATTAAACGTGGCTGGGGTCATTCCGACCCCGTGGGACCAGCGCGTCATTTCTGGAACGTGTGACCACGGAGGGTTAATAGAATAATAATCGAAAACGACTCCAAGGAAACAATTCTGTAAAAAATTTAGAAAAAAAGTGTAAATATTCCAAGATAAGGTAATCGGCGAATTTCAAAAAGATGGAGATCGCACGAGAAAGTTAACCGAAGGAATAACGCACAGGGAGGCAATATCTAAGGGATGAAGGATTCCAATGTGGAAAATCGATTGCTCTCGTCATGAAGTGATTGAATAACGTTCATAGATGGGCAGAGATATATCGTGATGTATATGCAGCAAGAGGGATGCTGAGTAGGAGAGAGAGAGCGAGTGATTTGGAATTCGGAAAATTTTAGGATCGGAGGAGGACCCTTTCGCATACCTCGTCACTCCGATACAGAGAACAGCAGCAGTCTGAGCCTAGCTGCCGAGCCTAATGATGCATATCTCCGTCTGTTATGTCTTGAATGTCTCGAACGTGCAATCGGCTTCGGATAACATCCTGGCGGTGAAGGGAAAGGGTGAGAGTGTATCGCCATAACTGCTGATGCTTGCAAAGCGTCCTAGTCAAGAGAGACCGAGATAGAGACAGAAATGGAAAGGCGGACCAAGGGAGAGACGAGTGAGAGGGCCAGATGCATCATTGCAATGAGGTTGAGAGCTTGCGGCCGGATACCAGAACAGCGCAGGCCTCTCTAGGTATGATGACCCATGTCTGAAGCATCATGTATCCATCATCGCGTCCTGATGGATGCTTTGGTTCTCATATGGAGCTGCATGGGTATGGGAGTCTCGCAGCTTTACTTCCGAGTGAAACTTGCGTTTCTCCTCGTCGATCTATAAACAGGTGTATATGCAAAATGCAGAGTTTCCAACGACAGAATTCGATCGTGCATGACATGAACTATCGATATTTACTTTTCGCGATGATTATCCAAATTCCTCGTGATTTCTTTAGCTCCCAATTTTCGGCGTTTTTCAGAACGTACGATCTTTTCGATTAAAGCTGAGACTTTTCTACAAACGGGAGGTTCAGCAATAAACAGTTTTCTGCAGAAATGGCCTCCGAACTGATCGAGTTTCGATAAAATTTGATAGATGCAGGACGCACGCTGGAGCAGTGCTTTGAGTCGTGCGAGCAGGATCTCTCTCAAAGCAAACGCTGCATACAATTAGGTCGAAAAAAAGTGGTCGAAAGCCAAAGCCTCGATCGCGTAACGCGAATAACTAATTCGAGGTATTTCAATTAATTGTGTTAAAGAGTGAAATGGAATGGATTTCAGTTGCGGATGAAAAGCCTAATGAAATCTCGGCGTACACGTTGATAGACTGAATCCGTTGTTCTCTAAATCCATAGCCAAGAATTTAGGTATGCACCAGAAACATTTTCTTGCTATCAAAACGTCGTGCGAGAGAGCGAGAGAGATTTATATCCGTTCGTATAAGCTCGTTATATTATTCGAGTTTACTTTACCATTCATCGCGTATACACTCGATCGATCGAATTTCACATGAGCAAACGCCGGTAAACTGCACACCGACGTAAATTTATACACCGGCATATACAGACGTGTGTGGAGCGAACGAAAGGTGGATGTGTAACGTCAAGCTACCAGCATGGGAGAGCCTAAATTATTTCGTGATGTAAACACCTAAGTATACGGAGGGAGCTTGTAAACACGTACGTAGAAACGGAGACGAGAGAGAGTGCGGCAGCTCGCAAGAGGGTAGAAGAGGAGTGAGTGCGTTTAGAAGAGGGAAAGCGTAGTTTACATGGATGGTGGGGAGTGGGGATGGACGTGGAATGGGGAAAGAGAAGAGAGAGTGCGTTTCGCTCACAACGCGGACGATTCTCGTCGTTTGGAAACTCCAGTAGCGATCATGGGACTCTGTTTCCTCTCCCTCTTTCGGTTTTCTCGTCTCTCTCCGTCCACCGTCCGGTCGTCGGAGTCGCGGGGTTGGTTAGGTAATTAATAGCAAACCCGTATAAATCAGAGACAGACTGGATGTTACGTTGGGATACGAGAGCGTGTGGCAACGAAGCGAGATTATGCCCAGAGGGCCGGTTACCACTCTCTCCCTGCTTTTGCCCCTCCTTGCCCTTCCGGCCTTCGTTCACCTTTTCGCCATAGAATCTCTCTTCCAAACACGGCATCGGGGGATTCGTACGAACGTGTATACATTTCCACTGCTGGTAAGAGAGTCAAAAGGGCGGATTTTTCGATATTTAACCCGCGTAAAACAATGTTGATACTCGCTTTTGTAGCTTTTACCTTCGTCCGTGTACATACGAATATTAATGCATACGTGTACACGCGTATTCAAGCTCGTGGTGCTAATTTTTCAAACGGTCCACCATAATGGTCCCGGCTAATTACTGATTTTTATCTACCACCGTCGCGCACCCCCTAACGCAAACGCCAAAACACACAAATACACACGCGTCTATACTCGCAGCAAGCACCCCGTCTCCACTATAAGTACATTTTGTACATGTACTCGCGAGGATTCGGCATGCCATGCGAAAATCGGTTGCTTCTCTATATCCCCAGCGACCTCCCTCTCGCTCCCTTTATCCTCGCCAACTGTATGCCCAGAGAATTATTAACCCGCATGCCATTCGCCAACTAACGCTCCTGATTCGACTGTGCGATTCGCGTGCTCCCGAGAACTAACACCACGTTACTCCGTCACCCCGCTGTTGTCCCTGTAGCCATTTTTTTCTCGTTCCACGGCCCTATACACGAGCCCGCGAACGAGTTCTATTTCTAAAGGCCTCGCTGATAAGATCCGCTGATTGCCGGAGAGTATCTCTGCGCATTCTCCCCAAAATTTAGGATCAATCAAAAATCAAGCATCTCCAGACCTCGTGTCCTAGTTTTCTTGTTCTCGTATTTTTTCACAGCTTTATCTAATTGAGACGATGCAAAAGAACGTCTGCCGAAAGGATATTTTTTCCAAGTTTTCGTTATTTATTTAGCGCGAGAGCGGAATTATAATTTATTCAAATATGCAAGCTTTTTTTTACCTTTGTATAAAGTCGCGTTACGTATAGATCGGAGGGAAATTATAACGAGAGAAGCCGAGACTGCATAATTTAACAATAACTGGCTCGGTTGAGCAGAACCACCGCCAAAAGTTCGCACACGCTCTCCTCAGAGTCCGAACTTCTTATCGATTCTCTCTCTCTCTCTATCTCTCTCTCTCTTTGCCTGGAAATGTCTCCAGCAGAGACTGCGCTTGTAACTATACATCTATGCTTAGTCTACGTATATACAAATGGGAATGTACGTGATAATAATATGTAGAAGTGGCGAGGCTGATAGGGGATGTAAAGGCGTTGTTCCGGCTCGATAGATACAACCAACTATAGTCTTGCTCTCCTCTGCCCCCAGACACCTATGTACTTAACATAACCCATGTAAACTCACGCTCTAACAAATTTACTTCCCCTTCTCCTCGTTCCCAAAAAGTCTTTGCTCTTGGTTCCAAACCCGCTGTGTTCCTTTCTCTTCGCCCTTTGCTTCGCGCTTGTCTCGCGCGCCAAGAACAGAAAAGCTTTCTCTCGCTCTCTCTCTCGATTTCTCTTTCTCTCCTGTTCTGAAGCTACTTCGCGAGCACCTCTTACCGGCCCCTCTAATTCGCTCATGCTTTCACCCATGTTATGAAGTTGTGTTGAACTTTTCGAAAGTACAGTTTGCGAAATACCTTCCCGAACCCCTGCTCCCTCTCGGAGGGAGTATATCGCGAAGACTTACTTTTTAGTCTATTCTCGAATGAAGCCTCCGCAGAGAGAAAGGATGCGAGTAAAATAAATCGATAGTTTTTCATCGCATCGAGATCTTCAGATTTATATAAATTTCAATGAACTTTGTGACACAATTAAATGAAGTTTATTTAGGAGGATAATCCCAACCGGAGGTCTTGACCCAGATCACATGATAGTCGTCTCCTCTGCTGAGCCGTACGTTATTTTAACCCTTAACGGTCGCACGGGGTTAATTTTACCGCAGCTGCTTTCTACTGACGATGCGTATTTGCAATTTTGAGAAAAAGGGACTTGTGGGACCCTCTGTCGGTGGGAGGCTGATCCTTCTAGTACGGAGCCTTATCGTTATTATTAGGAAGCAGACGGTGTAAAAATACGCACCTTAAAGCATGCCATCCACAGGTTTAGGCAACGATTGCTTTTTTAAATTGAAAATTACGATTTCTGCATCATTTTTTGTAAAAATGTCAATTTTTCTGAACTTTTTGTTGTCAATATTATTTTTTTATTGAAAATTGCACGAATTGAATGGAATCATCATGGTCCTTACTCAAGGGTTGGAAATACAATGTAGTATTTTTATTTTTTTGTTTTTTTTTACAATTTTTCAACTATTTATCGAGTTTCAAAGTGAGTGGGGTTGATAGCAGCTCCAATGACTATTGCGTCACAATCCGGAGGTGTGACTATCAAGGGTTAACCTATTTGAAGCCTGTGACACATGCTCGCACGTAGAATTGCCGTCGATCACTCGATTTAATTCTGTTTCCATAAACATTCGTGGCAAGTGCTTAAAATCTTTGTGTCTGTGGCACGTACTCGCTGCGAATAGAAAAACGAAATTGATTGAGAGACAATTATCTCTCAATGCGACGCGTTTCGCGGTATGACTTTGATTGCGAGCCGTGTTTTTTGAAACAAAACACGCGTGTTACATGCTTGAACTATAGTATCAATAAAATCTGTTACAAACAGCACTCCGCACGAGGAGAAAGGGGCCTTGATGAGAGAATTCACGAACAGGAATGTGCTCGTCGAACAAAAAAATATACAGACTCACACATGGAGCAATGTGCGTTCATACATCTGCATAGAGCGCAATAAAGAGCGCACGTACACGCAGTAATTTCGCGGGAAGGGGTTCGGAGAGCGCGCGTTCCCAGTTCTGGCCATTGCGAGAGTCCGGCCAAGCCACCCGTGAGGGCTTTTAATACTTTCGTTACACAAACCGGAAAATTGTTTCGTAATTCCGCGACGGTACACGAGATTTGCGCAATTTCGAATAAATTCGCAAAGAGGGGCAGGGCAGGGCTTCAGTCGTGCCAAAACGCTTTGACGCACGACAGAACCGAATGACTCTCTATTCGTACCACTCTTTTCATATGCGTGCGTCGAGCCCAAAAACCACCGAATACCTTCCACCATGGAACTGCCCTTTTCTCTTCCATTTGCTTTATCAATTATGTTTAAGTATTTTTTACATGAAAAAATAAATAAATTTTCTCGAAAAAATTTATTTTTATTTCTTGTTCTCTAACGAAATTTCGATAATGAGAATCTTTCTCTTCCATTGCTTGTTCAATTATTTTTACGTAATTGTTGCACAAAAAAAAAAATTGTAAAAGAATTTTCTTTTTATTTCTCGTTCTCGAACCAAATTTTCTGGCTGTGCTTGCCGGAAGTTGCTTTAAATATGTCAATGCACGTTGAAAATGTCAAGGAGCCAACCGCGAGGTAGAACACGAACGATAGAAACTCATGCGACTAATTTGAATGTCGCGTATCCTGCAGAATGAAGAAGCGCGAGAGAGAACAGAGTGTAAAGGAGAAAGCTGAAGGAGAAGGGGTGCTGGGATTTAAGGGGTAACAACATTATGACGTTATTAGATTTACCGCAAGCACCTATCCTTGAGGCTTTCGCAGCTCCTGGCACACAGTATCCTCGCCCTCATATCTTTCTCCCATTCTCCCTCTTCGCTGCTGTTCTTGCGAGCAAATTATGGACGTACCCGAGCAACATACCGCATGCATCGAGTACATAAGTAAGTTAAACCGTCGCGCCTCAACGGTACGTTATGCACACATTCCGTGAGCAACGATGCAAACATTTGCCCATACACGCGCTCATGCACATGCCAAACTGACTATTAATTCATGCAAATCAGAGTCTCAATTTTTTTCACATATTTTATCAAAAGATCGCCAAAAAAAATAATAATAATAATTAATAAGATACCGAACGAGGCAAATAATTTTTCATCCATTTATATGAATCCATTCGCAAAGAAAAAAAATGTCACACCGAGCGAGAAAACTTCGAGAGAGCTATCGAGTGGCCTCCCTTGAGATAAGGGTGGCCACCCCCCGTACCTCATACGTTTCCCCTATCTCAACGCTAAACGGCTTGCTCTCGCTCTCTCTTTTGCTTCTCGTACTTCTGCTTTCCTACCCAGCCCGCTCACCTTCTATACATCATTACAAATATATATACATACGCATAGGATGTGCATAAAAGCGGGAAAAGCGAGCTCGATTCTCCTATCCTACATAATACGACCCAGCACATTACTGTCGAAACCCTCCCGAGATAAGGTGAATTTAGAATGGCGAGACAGAATTTTTGCAGGCGAACAATGTGTTTGAGCAAATGTTGGAGGTGTTGTCCTCGTGTATAGACATACCATTGTCAAGGACCATAAGGAACGACCTCTTTTTCTAGCTTTTACACTGACTAATAGACCCACCGATGAAGATAAAACTTGCAGGCTCATATTTCTCCCAAAGATCGTATTTTCCAGCCGAATTTTTATCCTTCCTTTGGTCATTAACCCTAGAACCCTAACCTGGTGTCAAAAACGACTCTAGACGACTTTTGGTTTTTAATTTCACCGGAGATGTGAATTTTTCAAAATTTTACCAGAATGTTAAAAAAAAATAAAAAATAAGGTTCTTTGAGGTGGAATCGAAAACGATTAATGTCTGAGTTTTATTTCTTTATAAAAATAACAGTCTTGGTGGGAGGAATTTATATTTTACAAAATTGAGAAAAACACAAAAAGGAGCGAGATTTGATTTTTATGGTTTCTGGAAAAATATCCAAATAGTGCAAGGGAATAAATTTTTCAATACGCAATTATACATTTTTCACTGTGTCCCTTTATTCTCGTTTAGGCGTGTTTTTTTTTTTGTTGTTCTTAATTATTGAAGCTTTAGCTGGGTTATTCGAGAATTGATTGAATTATCAAAAGAAAGGGTTGACAACAATAGGGACGAGATATTCTTGAACAAGTAAGGGACCGAGTCGAGGAAGAGAGATGATAAAGATAGAGAGACTCTCCGCAGCTTTGGGGATTCCCTCGTCGGGCACTGTGGCTCCTCATTTGTGGCTAACTGTCCACAACAGGGGGTGCAAACTGCCCTTATCTGCGGAACGTTTATGCTCCGAGAGCCTTATCTTTGGCCCTCCAAGTCACACGACCGTTTCGTGTTTCTATACACCTTCTTCTCCCCCCCCCCCCCCCCC